>JACGAQ010003454.1:0-28844 GCA_014119065.1 Orius insidiosus
TTTTCGAAATTTTTTTTTTTTTCCAAAATTTGTCGAAGTGTCAAGGTAGAAATAATGGGATTTTCGCCCAAGACAGGTCCCTCTCGAAGGCGTGTAAGTATGAAATTTCTCCCCATTTGTTTTACACCAAAAATTCGTAAAAAATAAAGGAATAATTGGTGAAACTTTGGTGAAAATCGAACTAACACACAATAACTTCTTTAAGGAAGTTTAAAAGAGGGGAAGCTTTGTTCCAACCGCAGTTTGACACTCCTGAGCATGCGCAGAAGGATTTGGACTTCAGATTTGACGGACAAACGATTTGAACGACGTCATATTTGACGTCCAAATCCTTCCGCGCATGCTCCAGGAGTTTCCAGTTGGAACAAAGCTATAAATATTCGCGTTGACAGAAAAACGCGCGGGGGAAAGCGATCACGACAAGAAAACGTCCGGCGAATCGTTCCCGTTCACCGGCACGCCATCTCCAATCCAAAAAATTTATTTAAAAAAACCGCACTTGTTTGACCTCAAAGGAAAGCCACCGTAACAAATCCGATATAACGGAAAATCGCAAACGAGACTTTCTAAATTAATGGGGGAAAAAATATAGAAATCGGAATCCAAAAAACAGGGAAAAAAAATCCTTCAAAAATTTAACATGTGGGGGTTAATTTTTTCCTCTCGCAAGAAAAGCTCCTGTGGAGAGGAAAAAAATCAAACGAGCTTTTCTTGCGAGAGGAGAAAAATTAACCCCCTCGTGCTATCAAACTAGATGGAATTTTGGCAAATCTCATCGGGAACTAAAGTACTAGTTTGAAGAGCTTCCTACGAAAACTTCCTTAAAGAGCAGTAGAGAACATATAAAGGAGGGGAGGTATAACGGAGGGGGAAGTATAAGGGAGGGGAAGTATGACGGAGGGGGAAGTATAAGGGAGGGGAAGTATGACGGAGGGGGAAGTATAACTTTTGTTATACTTAAAAATTGTGGTATCGTTAACTCACAAGAACCGAATTTATTTTTAAACGGTGGAGGATGATCCAATCTATTATGGAAAGCTTAAAAAATAAGATTGTTTTTATTTTCTTTGAATTTCAAATTAGCGTCATTACATCCTTTTCGACCTTCCCCTGGCAAATAATCACAGGAAGGCCGACAAGGACGAGAAGCTCAATTAATGTTTTTAAGATCTTAAAAAATTCAAATTTTTAAAAAAATACCATGAATACACAAATGGAAAGTGAAACAAGTCGCAGCACGGGTCGACTCGTATGAATCACCAGGAGAAACTTTTAAAGCTCAAGGTTTTCAGTGGTTCTTATTAATTCATTAATAAAAGAGTCAAGGAAAAGTTATTCTTATTGTTTTTTTTCTTTTGAGAAGTTTCCAATTTTCTAAAGGGACAATTCGATGCTGTTTGAGAAAACAAGGATGGAACTGGACCGCTTGAGCTAAATCGATAACTGAATTCTCACTCTTTTAATAGCGATTCCAGAACATCAAAAAATCTACATCGGTAGAACATCATTTTGTCTTGCTACTTTCGAGACTTCCTGACTTTCTCGAAAAGGACATAAGAAGCTCAAAATTCGTAGAAACCGAACGGATTTTTTTTATGATAGATCTCATTTCACTTTCGTCACGCGCAACAGCGGACAAAATACGAAATCCTTTTCACGTTTCACGGAACTTCGCTTTAACCCTAACGCGTAAAAGAAACAAGGAGATTTCCATCTTTTTGGGGTTCCTTCATTGGCTAGATAGCCCTCAAGGTTAGGTAAGGTTACGTTGTTGGGGTTCCTTCATTGGCTGAATAGCCCTCAAGGTTAGGTTACGCTAGGTAAGGTTAGGTTATAAAATAAGGTTTAACGTGCTCAAAAGTTAAGTGAAATAAGTGAGTACGGTTAATAAACAGAATACGGCTTATTTATATTATGGAAATCTTCTTTTCCTGGAGATTTCCATTTTGTTAGGGTTCCTCATTGGCTGAATAGCCCTGAAGGTTAGGTAAGGTTACGTCAGGTTAGGTTGTTGGGGTTCCTTCATTGGCTGAATAGTCCTCAAGGTTAGGTAAGGTTACGTTGTTTGGGTTCCTTCATTGGCTGAATATCCCTCATGGTTAGGTTATGCTAGGTTAGGTCAGGTTATAAAACAAGGTTTAACGTGCTTAAAGTTGAGTGAAATAAGTGAGTACGCTTAATAAACGGAATACAGCCGATGAATCCTTTTCCAGGAGCCTAACGTGCTCCTAAAAAAAAAAACAAGGCGATTTCCAATTCCGCCAATCTTTTTGGGGTTCCTTTATTGGCTGAATAGCCCTCAAGGTTAGGTAAGGTTACGTCAGGTTAGGTTAGGTTATAAAATAAGGTTTAACGTGCTCAAAGTTAATAAACAGAATATGGCTGATGAATCCTTTTCCAGGAGCCTAACGTGCTCCTAAAAAAAACAAAACAAGGCGATTTCCAATTCCACCCATCTTGTTGGGGTTCCTTCATTGGCTGAATGGCCCTCAATGTTAGGTTACGTCAGGTTAGGTTAGGTTATAAAACAAGGTAGAACGTGCTTAAAGTGGAGTCAAATAAGTAAGTACGCTTAATTAGCAGAATATAGCAAAAAAAAAAAAAAACATGGAGATTTCAATTCCTCCTATCTTGTTGGGGTTCCTTCATTGGCTGAATAGCCCTCAAGGTTAGGGTAGGTTACGTCAAGTTAGGTTACAAACTAAGGTTTAATGTGCTCAAAGTTTAACAGAATACAGCTGATGACTCCTTTTCCAGGAGCCTAACGTGCTCGAAAAAAAAACATGGCCATTTCCAATTCCGCCTATCTTGTTGGGGTTCCTTCATTGGCTGAATATCCCTCAAGGTTAGGTTACGTCAGGTTAGGTTATAAAACAAGGTTTAACGTGCTCAAAGTTGAGTCAAATAAGTGAGTACGCTTAATAAACAGAATACATCTGATGACTCCTTTTCCTCACAAAGGATGGACGTCAGATTTCTTCCTAAAGTACCACAAATTGGCACCAAATGGATTTTCAATCAATTGTTTCTTTGCCAAAAAGTCCGCCTTTCTGCTCGTCGTGTTCATGGGAGCGATAGGATTTTATATTTCATTGAAAATTTTGGATGGGCGTAGATTCTTTAATCACGTTATTGAACCTTCTTTAACTTCCGCGTTTGAAGCCCTAGAAAGAGGATGACATGAGGGTCGATTCGTTCCGTCGACGTTTGTCTTCGAAACGGACACAGTTAACGGTCATCTGAAAAGGATTATATGCAGAGCACGCGACTACGCTATGTGGGACGCTCGGTGAAAATTGACTTTTTATGAGTACTTCGCTTACTTTAGCTTCATCTTGACTGCGTACTATTCACCCAAAATGCATACTTTACGGGGTCTGGAAGAACCTTTTCCTGATACCGCAACTTCTTTGAAGAAGTTAAAAAGATACTTTCTATTAATGATATGGTTTCTACATATCAATATCGTCTATCAAATGACATGAAATTCGATATAAAATATTCAAACTCATGGGTATCAATTACAGAAAAGCCTCCAGGGATCAGTCAGAATGTTCAACACGCATTCTTCATAATTGCTTTCAAAGCAAAATTAGGACGACCTCTAAAAGTGATCAAAAATAAATAGATTGCTAAATATAAGAGATAGTAGAAGTAATAACAGGACACCTGACCTAGTGATAGCATATCTGGGCCTATTTTTATTGAGGCTATTAATTAATGAAAAATGTCTATTTTGGCATATTGGTGGGCGATCACGATAAGTCGCGTGTAGACGGATTTCAAGTGCAATCGTTTGATCTACTTGAAGGATCAACAGTTGGGAGATCCCGCTAAGACATAACTGGAAAACGAACCTGAAGAATTTTTAATAACGTACACTAGCTTTGTTCCAACTAGTTTGAAACTCCTGGAGCATGCGCAGAAGGATATGTACGTCAAGTTTGAGGTCAGAAGACTTCAGATTTGGACAAACGATTTGAACGACGTCAAAGTTTACGTCCAAATCCTTCTGCGGTCCAGGAGTATCAAACTTTAGATTAGAATTCAAATCAGAAATTTATAATCGGCTTTGTTCCAACCGGAGTTAGAAACTCCTGGAGCATGCGCAGAAGAATTGGGACGTCAGATGACTTCAGATTTGACGGAAAAATCGTTCTGCGCACGCTCCAGGAGTTTCAAGAAGAAAAAAGTGTAATATTGGTGGAGGTTTAATTCTGCTTGATATTCAGCGCCCTGAGGGTTTGTGGTCCTTTTTTCTACAAATTCCACCCATTAAAATCCTTGACATCACTCATAATTGGTGGTCGCTTATTAGTTTATAATTAGCTTTGTTCCAAGAGGAGTTTGAAATTCTTGGAGCATGCGCAGAATGATTTGCACGTCAAGTTTGACGTCAGAAGACTTCAGATTTGATGGACAAACGATTTGATCGACGTCTAAGTTGACGTCCAAATCCTTCTGCGCTCCAGGAATTGAAAACCAGTTTCAAACTGCGGTTGGAACAAAGTTATTATTAACTGTCGGCAAATCTAACTCACCGATAATCCAGGGGAATACAGTAAACTGGTACTACCCCTTTTTTCAGTTGGACGTTTTTAGCTCCCGGGGTTGTCTTTAGGAGTCTTCAGGAGTCTTCCTCCTTTTTTCTTACATTATTTTCTTTTTCTCCCTCCACGCAATTACCCTATTGACATTTACGGCTTTCGCCAGGATGTTGTAACGACCACGACGCATTCGTGAGTGTTTTACCCCGCGGGGGAATCGCCTTTCTGCTCTACTGATCTGTTCGTAACCAAAAAAAAGTTATATAATTTATGTTTCCCGTCTTCAGTAGATTTGGAGCAAAAAATGGGAGTGTCGTTAATTAAACCGTATTGTTCCGCTTTGTTCCAACAGTTTGAAACTCCTGGAGCATGCGCGTTGGACGTTGTTCTCGTCACATCTGAAGTCATCTGACGTCTTTGCCAATCCTTCTGCGCATGCTCCAGGAGTTTCAAACGGTTGGAACAAAGCTATTATACAGATTCAGTTAAATTATAATTCATGTTTCCCGTCTTCAGTAGATTTGGAGCAAAAAATGGGAGTGTCGTTAATTGAATCTGTATAATAGCTTTGTTCCCACAGTATGAAACTCCTGGAGCATGCGCAGATTTGGACGTTGTTCATATCGTCACATCTGAAGTCATCTGACGTCTTTGCCCATCCTTCTGCGCATGCTCCAGGAGTTTCAAACTACAAAGCTAATGATTGAAGGAAGTAATGACCAAAGTGGATAATCTTAGACGATATCTGCAATCATTTTTCGTACAAATTTCTATCTTTAACTAGCGATATCGCTTTCATAATATTATTCATGACCCGGTTGGCATTTCACATGCCCTAGACGAAAGTGAAACGTGTTTTATGAAACGTAATATAATAATTAACGAAAAAAAAAGTATTAGGGAAAGTCAAAGTGCTTAAGTTTCTGCATAACTTCACGTTACATTTATCAAAACCTTGATTATTTCTTAAAGGTCACATTTTTAGGTTGTTCGCTTTAGGCATCTTCTATTGTTCTGTGGGAGACAAAGGTGCCTAGGTACGTTCTAAATCTTAACCTAGTTTGAAGACTTATAGTGAAATTTTTTCACGTAGGCAGTTTAACTTTCACTCAGATAAATGATTTTCCTGTTTGGAATTCACCAAAACAAGTGAAACACACATTTTGACGATATAGAAGGCACCTCACGATCAAGGATGCACTGGATTAAGGAGTATTTCAAAGCAGACTGGAAGTTTACTTAATAAGAAACAGGTATTTCTAGTCACCCCACGCGGTGCGTAAAACGCTGTAGTTTACCAGACAAAAGAAATGCGATTTATGTCATTGAAATTACAGTCCTCGGTAGCTTTTCTAATTGCGTTTCCGTTTCAAAATTACTCCTCGTTCTTTGTTTTTTACTGTGCCCTAAAAAAAATTTGAAACCGTTATCTTCTACACGATATTCTGAAACTCTATTCTAGTTATATCGAGTTTCTCGTTGTGTAATATTGGTTAAGGTTCCAACAGAAGTTTGAAACTCCTGGAGCATGCGCAGAAGGATTCGGACTTCAGATTTGACATCAGATTTGACGGAAAAATTGTTCTACGCATGCTCCAGGAGTTTCAAGAAGAAAAAGTATATTGGTTAAGGTTTAATTTTGCTTGATATTCAGCGCCCTGAGGGTTTGTGGTCCTTGTACTACAGTTCCAACTGGAGTTTGAAACTCCTGGAGCATGCGCAGAAGGATTTGAACGTCAGATGACTTCAGATTTGACGGAAAAATCGTTCTACGCATGCTTCAAGAGTTTCAAGAAGAAAAAATTGTAATATTGGTGAAGGTTTAATTTTGCTTGAGATTCAGCGCCCTGAGGGTTGTCCTTTTACTACAAATTCCACCCCTTAAAATCCTTGACATCACTCATAATTGTTGGTCGCATATTAGAAAATAATTAGCTTTGTTCCTACAGAAGTTAGAAACTCCGGGAACAAGCGCGGAACGATTCGGACGTCAAAAATGACGTCAGATGACTTCAGATTTGACGGAAAAATCGTTCTGCGCATGCTCCAGGAGTTTCAAGAAGAATAAAGTGTAAAATCGGTTAAGGTTTAAGTTTATTCTCCTTCATATTTGGCGCCCAGGGGGTTTGTGGTCCTTGTACTACAACTTCCACCCATTTAATCCTTGACATCACTCATAATTGTTGGTCGCATGTTAGAAATTTATAATTATTTTTTTTCGGATTTTGAAACTTCTGGAGCGTGAGCAGAAGGATTTGGACGTCACAAATGACGTCAGATGACTTCAGATTGACGGAAAAGTCGTTCTGCACTTGCTCAGGGAGTTACAAGCCGAAAAGAGAGAAGGGGGCAGAAAAATACGATAAAAGATTCAAGGATTTCACTACAAAGGCTTTTCTCATTAGAGATTACTAATTACCTG
Source organism: Orius insidiosus (assembly GCA_014119065.1). Classification (NCBI taxonomy): domain Eukaryota; kingdom Metazoa; phylum Arthropoda; class Insecta; order Hemiptera; family Anthocoridae; genus Orius; species Orius insidiosus. Next base: position 6,970 of record JACGAQ010003454.1, read on the forward strand.
CTCTCAGCCTTGAGGTTTTTTCCCTCAAACTTAGGAAAAGTACTATCAAAAATTTTCTGTAATGAAAATTCAAACTCTTCTTTAACTCTGTCATTTAAATTCTTTTTTATTGAAACTTCTGATATGGATAACTTAGTTGCATTGAGTAAAATATGCAAAAAGATAGTCTAACTTTCTGTTATTTAAGTTTTAATTTATTTGCGAGCGTACGTTACGAATTTCGAATTGTTTCTTTAGTCACGTACGCTTTGTATTATTTGCATAACATGTGAAAGTGTTAAGTATCTCAGAAGTGACGACGTGTTCTATCTAAAAGCCTTCGAAAAGATTGAATTTTGTAAAAGTTTTTGAAGGGAAATGGAGAAAAAAAGTTTAATATTCTTGTGAGTGACTGGTGGGAGTACACATCCTGCTTCCTGTGCAGGTGAACAACGCGATTGCCCTCGTTTTTGTCAATTTTTCACAAAATGTAAAAATAAAAACGCGTTTAAGCTATCAAGAATCTTAATCGTATCTTTCAAACTTGTTGCTTCTGCAGCACGAACCTCCGAAAAACACGAAATCTCTTAGTTTTGTCTGAATATAAAAGTATGGTTAAATTAATTTCATGCTATCTTATTATATTATAACTGTTCGTGCGGATGAAATTCGTGAATTGCGGGGAGTAGCGAAGACTTCGTGGCCCCAACGAGCGCAAAGGACTCGGCAAGGTCAAATTTTTTTCATTCCTTAAGAACTGGTTTTTGGCGCGGGAGACTCAATGGACATTACTAATTAGTATTTTGTTTATTTATTATGGAGCAATAAGATTGATAAGATTGATAAAATTGATAAAGCGATAAGATACAGGGTGTTCCAACTAGCGTGGACCAGCAAACGGCAAAGCATTTTGTCCTTCAAAAAAAAGTTAAACGTGAACCCCCCTTATTTTTGGATGAGAAATCGACTCCATTTGGTAGATTTTGGTTTTGGTATACAGGGTGTCCCGAAAATTATTTTAAATTAGGACGTTTTTAAATGCCAAAGGGGTCATATGAGTAGTAAAATCAACTTAAAATTTTGCGTAGATTACGAATCTGAAATAAAAAATTGGGGTTCCCATTTAAAATAGGGAAGTTGGTGTCCGGGACACCCTGTACACCAAATTCAAAATTCGTTAACTACAATAAATTCTTCGTCAAAAACAAGGGGGGTTTACATTTAACTTTTTTTTGTAGGACGAAAATTATAGAAGTTATGCGGGGTTAAGTTAGCACCTCTTTGGGACGTTTAAAGCACGAACACCCGTTAAACCCGATGAAACGGGTGTTTTTACACCAAAAAATTGAGGAAAACGACCCAGAAAGGTGTATATCGTTAAACCCGATGAAACGGGTGTTTTTACACCAAAAAATAAAGGAAAGTGGACCTAAACCCGTTTAGTAGGACGCTTGAACCCGTTTAACCCAATGAAATGGGTGTTTCTACACCTAAAAATTGAGGAAACGAGGTGTATATCGTTAAACCCGATGAAACGGGTGTTTTTACACCAAAAAATAAAGGAAAGTGGACCTAAACCCGTTTAGTAGGACGCTTGAACACCCGTTTAACCCAATGAAATGGGTGTTTCTACACCTAAAAATTGAGGAAACGATCCAGAAAGGTGTATATCGTTAAACCCGATGAAACGGGTGTTTTTACACCAAAAAATAGAGGAAAGTGGCCTAAACCCGTTTAGTATGACGCTCGAACACCCGTTTAACCCAATGAAACTGGTGTTTCTACACCAAAAAATTGAGGAAAACGACCCAGAAAGGTGTATATCGTTAAACCCGATGAAACGGGTGTTTTTACACCGAAAAATTAAGGAAAGTGGACCTAAACCCGTTTAGTAGGACGCTTGAACACCCGTTTAACCCAATAAAACTGGTGTTTCTACACCAAAAAATTAAGGAAAACGTTAAACGACCCAAAAGGGTATATCGTTAAACCCGATGAAACGGGTGTTTTTACACCAAAAAATAAAGGAAAGTGGACCTAAAGCCGTTTAGTAGGACGCTCTGACACCCGTTTAACCCAATAAAACTGGTGTTTCTACACCAAAAAATTAAGGAAAACGACCCAGAAAGGTGTATATCGCCCATACGCCCTGTACAATGAGTGTTTTTACACCAAAGATCAGGGAAAGTGTCCCAAAAGCCGTTTAATAAGACGTTTAAAAAAATGTGGTGTTTCTACACCAAAAAATCGTGGAAAACTACTTTAAAAATCCGGTAAAAAAAGATGTCTATACTACGTAGACATTGAGGGAGAAGTTAGGGCTTTTTACGCCTATTCGTGTTGCCTGGTTGAGCCTAGAACCGCAGTTTGAAACTCCTGGAGCATGCGTAGAAGGATTCGCACTTCAGATTTGACGGACAAACGATTTTAGCGCCATCAGATTTGACGTCTAAGTCCTTTTGCGCATGCTCCAGGAGTTTCAAACCTGTTTCAAACTGCGGTTGGAACAAAGATATAGTTCCTTTCAAGTTTTTGGCAGTTTTTTTCCTCCAAAAGTTAAAAACTGTTTTAATTTAGTTCAACTGCTTTTTAAGCTTAAATCTAGTTTTTATCCAGTTTTTAGAAGTTCACGATCCAAGTTCGAACGGTCTATCGCTCATGTGTAAATTTTTCCACCTTAAAAAAAAATGAATTTATATAAAAAAATCTCTTCAGGAATATTTTCTAAGGGCTCTACGGGGATTGTTGCCAGATGAAACGCATTTCATTAATTACTTTAGGTATGAATATTTCTTTGGAGCAATGAACTTGAATTATTGATGTTATAATCCTACTTGAATAGCTCACATGAATCTTTTCGTAAATATAAGTAAATGGTTCCATAATTCAACAATCTAGATTCATTGTACTTAATATTATTTTTTACCGTTTTAATAATATCATCATAGATGTGAGGAATAATGTTTACTACAATCAATGAACCTTTTATAGTTATTGGAAATAGTATTGTTGAAAGCAATGAACCATCGTTCATGGTTCAACGTAGTTACTTCATTGATTTAAAAATTTTTGTTTTGTTTTTAATGAAACTCCTTCGTTTAATTATTGAAAATTTTTATTAAAACCTTAAATATAATTCATTAATAGAACACTTTTGTTCAAGAACATAATGAACCTCGTCTTTAGTTTAAAGCAATCGATTCATTCTTTCATTAATTTGTTTCTTTATTTAAAAGAACAATTCATATATATAACTCATAACTCATAAGGTAAAGAAAGTAAAAACAGTAAGATATGTATTTCAAAATTTATTTAAAAATGGGTTACAAAAAAAAAAACCTAATTAGGTACATTCATTGTGCTAAAATTCTTTGAGAATAAAAATTTTGTCTAGCTTGACAGACGGTTTAAGATTGTAGAAGTGACTTTCGACAAACGAGTAAAATTTTTAGATTCTTCCGGAAGCGACAAGTTGAAGACATACATAGCTTTGAAGCATATATCAAGTGCTTTGATTATAGATTTAAAACAGTATCTAATATTTTCTATTATAACAACAATATCGGTAATTTTCTTTAATGAACCTACACAGTAAATGGCTGGTTGAAGATTTGCCTGTCTTTCAACTTTAAATTTGATTGTATCCTCAACTTCTTGAAGTGTCTTTCCAATAAAAAGTATGGAGTCTTGGGCGTCCTTTATAGAATATTTTATTACGTTTTTTTTCCCATTCGCATCTTTCTTAATTGATCTCGCCGTGGGAACAAAATATGCTTGTAAAGTCAAATAACGACAGCATCACGGTGGTCTAAAAATAATGTAATTAGATAAAATTTTCAACTAATTTATTTTTTATTTTATTACTTGAGTTAGAATCTTCGGTTAAGTCGTTTATCAAAGCAAGACATTTTTTGTCTTTGATATTTGTTTTAATGAAGTTTATAATTTTATTAACTTCAAAGTCCCACCGTTCGAGCAGTGATTTTTCGTTAAATGCAAGTGTGAAATCCATTTCAATCTGCAAGTTACAATGTTTATTATTTATAATAACAAGAAAAATTTTTAGTACCATACGATAACCGCTCGGTTTGTTGTACGGCTCCCATGTATTTAAAACGTCGACCATAGAATGTTTTCGAATAAAATCCATCCTTGCTTTGTGGCATGCTGACCATAAGCAATCTATTTCAGATGAAGACAGTCTTTCATGTTTTATTGATGAAAGACAAAGCTCGGCATTGTCCTCAGGTACTAAAAAAAAACAGTAGAATTAAAGTATTGAATACTAAAAATTAACAGAATAATAATAAAAGAGCTATACCGAAATCCATATTAAACCGATCTTTCATTTGTATGATGCATTTCTTGGTTTTTTTATTTTTTAGAGCATTCCTCTCTGTGGATATTGAATTGTGATATTTCACGTACAGTCGCCCTCTTTTATCAGTGCTACTACGATAGTATTCCTGTAACAGTTAAAAGTTATACATTACCTACTTTTGTTACTGTTGGTACTTTTGTTATACCTATACATCATAATATACAATTAACTTACAATTATTTCAGTTGGAAATCTTTCCAATATTTGGAGCTCTATGTCTCGACTGGTTTTCAAAGTAAATGGTAACTCTCGGTCTTGAAAATAATAAGTTATTACATTTATAAGAATGCTCCGTTGTTCAGGGCCAAAATTTCCTTTTTCATTGTAAAATTCAATAAGTCTTTTCCCCTTATTGGAAGAATGCAAAATTTCAGATAAAGTTGCTGAAAAATAATAGATGATTATGCATAAGCTACGGTTTCATAATATGTATAAGGTTTTTACCAGGAGACTGTGTGACCTTGTTGTCAGGGGCCAATGGAGTCAATGGAGGTACCACATTGACGAGAGGGGCGATAGAGGGGGGAGGTCCACCACAACACACCACAGGATTGCCAATAGATTTTCGCCATTCTATGAATCTTATTTCCAACTGGAACTGGACACCAAGTGGATAAAAACTTAACATTCTTTCCAGCTGCGAGCGAGTAATCTCTTTGAGTATGGAAACCGTCAATTGTTGGTCTAAAATTAGAGAGGAAAAAAAGGTGGTCAGGTTTTCAATTAGCAGTTCTTGCATTTTTAGACACCATTAACTTACTAATAAATTCAGGTAAAAGATGCTTTAGTCCCCAGTCTCCTAAAAGAGATTCAAGCTCATCGTTCAAAGGTTCAATTTCCGATGACATGTCTGCAGAGTTTGATGTGAGAGGAAAACTGTTCAGCAATTCCTTCTCTTTAGGATAAACATTATTATCCTCATTGCAACACCAATCTTCCATTATGGATCACTGCAACGAGATCAATTGACGATAAAATCTATAGAAAATGCCATTAAAACCTGTAAAATGAAATAACTTACGAAAATGCAATTAAGCGGAGAGATTCTGAAGACTTTCGCACACTAACACGAGGTGCGATCGAAGCTTTGAGGACGTTCGACTGTCCGTTTATAACTTTTCGCGATCGCTCGACGATGAAAATATACTCTTAAATTTAATCAAAAGCTAAGAAGAAAACGAGAGAGAAAAAAAACTTACGAAAATGCGATTAAGCGGAGAGATTCTGAAGACTTTCGCACCCAACCACGTGGTGCGATCGAAGCTTTGAGGACGTTCGACTGTCCGTTTATAACTTTTGGCGATCGCTCGACGATGAAAATTTACTCTTAAATTTAATCAAAAGCTAAGAAGAAAACGAGAGAGAAAAAAACTTACGAAAATGCGATTAAGCGGAGAGATTCTGAAGACTTTCGCACCCAACCACGTGGTGCGATCGAAGCTTTGAGGACGTTCGACTGTCCGTTTATAACTTTTGGCGATCGCTCGACGATGAAAATTTACTCTTAAATTTAATCAAAAGCTAAGAAGAAAACGAGAGAGAAAAAAAACTTACGAAAATGCGATTAAGCGGAGAGATTCTGAAGACTTTCGCACCCAACCACGTGGTGCGATCGAAGCTTTGAGGACGTTCGACTGTCCGTTTAACTTTTGCGATCGCTCGACGATGAAAATTTACTCTTAAATTTAATCAAAAGCTAAGAACGATAAAGAAAAAAAACTTACGAAAATTAAGCGGAGAGATTCTGAAGACTTTCGCACCCAACCACGTGGTGCGATCGAAGCTTTGAGGACGTTCGACTGTCCGTTTATAACTTTTGGCGATCGCTCGACGATGAAAATTTACTCTTAAATTTAATCAAAAGCTAAGAAGAAAACGAGAGAGAAAAAAAACTTACGAAAATGCGATTAAGCGGAGAGATTCTGAAGACTTTCGCACCCAACCACGTGGTGCGATCGAAGCTTTGAGGACGTTCGACAGTTTGCAACTTTATGCGAGCTCGTGTCGATGAAATACTCTAAAATTTAATTAAAAGCTATACAAGTGGCATAAAGAATATTACGATAGTAGATTAAAGCCGGCGAGAATCTTAAAACTTGATTCTTGAATGCACTCACGTGACACGCGCAATGAATGCAATGCGGAGAGGTTGGATTCCTTATTTCCTTTAGTTCTTTAGTTCAGACTGTGTTCGCTGTTCTGCCGCAGCGTTTACGTGTTAGCGGGTGGGAGGGGGGTTCATCATGCCACGAGGTAGGACCAGGGAGTCGGGACTACGTACGAAAAAGGAACAGAGAGCAGGCGCATCCGATCCAGATTCTCACTCTTGGAACTTGGAACGTATAAGAAGGATCAGATTTTCAATAGAGTTATTTTGTATTTTGTATTATTTTGTATTTTGTTTTGTGTATTTTGTATTCTGTATGAGTTGAGTTTGTATGTATTGTATGTTAATGTACCTATTGCATAAGTATGTATCTTTGAAAGAGAACAGAGTATTTGGTAGGGGGAGGGGGAAAAATGATTAACCTAATGTATGATAATAATCTTTTGGCCTCAAGCAATGCATTCCTCTTGCTGTTTTTACTAAATGAATGGGTGGCCCTGCCAATTCATTGATACTTATGAATTCTAAACTACCATATTTTTTAGGATCTATTATGTAAGTCAATGTATGGTTATCAAATCATGTGATAGTATTTTTTGGCCAAAAATTAACATTTTCTTGTTTCCAACGGATAAGATTTCCCGGATTACGTAAAACTCGACGGTCATTTCGCGGTTATATGTAAAAATAAATTGCCCAGATTCGTAAGAAACACCTTTCAAATTGATTTGAGAATAATATTGAATATCCTTTTCTCCTAGCATGTTTTTTATAATGCTATCATAGCTGCTTTTATCGATTTTTTATTATTTATTTCCGTGTTTTCTTTTGTTGTCATTTCATAGGCGAATTTTAATTCGTACTTTTTGGCTAAAGTTTGGCAAATGTTTTTTCTTGAAGTTATTATGCGTGCATACGTTTTGAATTGTTTGTGCTTTTGTTCGAACTTAAAACACCATATGTTTCGCAGAGGCCCCGACTGTTTAAGGATTGTCGGATAATGGGTTAGTATGTGGAATTTCGGTTTTAGTGTGTCTTTAAATAAAATTACATAGTTTGCATTGTGATGTATGATTTTCTGTTCCAATTGTAATACCGACTCCTCGGTAATTTCGAAACGAAGCAAAATGTCAATGATTTGGATTAGGTTAATCAGAAATGCCCACACATCATCGTCATCGGGGACAAAGTCACCGATCATAATGGGAAAATTGATAACAAATGTCATCATTTCTCTTGCTGACATCTTGAGTTTTTTTTTTTCAAATGTTTTTCTTCGATTATTGGAGATGTATTTTTAATTTCTGTAGGGCCATAATCGAAATTAGTTTTTCGAGAATTTAATGTGCTTAACGAAAAGAATTGCATGTGATAAATGAAGTAATTCAGAATATGAATAAGGTCATAATGACACACGCCTTCAAACAGATCATGCATAATATCTGCGTAGTAATTGTCAACAACATGAAAAGATGGTATGTTATTCATTAGCGAGTTTTTCACTACTCCATGATCACTGGTAATTATATCACTGTCGTAGTTTTCTATTGTACGCATTAGGTTTGGTTGTTCTGAAGATGTGAGTTGACAAATATCTTTGGCCCCTTGGCATAACCTACAAAAATAGGTGCTAGAAAACGAACTGCTAAAATTAAGGAAACTATTTAAGCCCAAATTCGCCCACCACTAACCCTAATATAAAGTGAATATTCATGATAGTATTTTCATTTTTATTTTTACTCCTTCTGTTTCTAACGAAATAATGCTTTCAATCAATAACTGAAAACATTTTTCGTTTTGAAATTTTTTTAATTCTTTTGATTTAACGGAGGAAGCAAGAAAAACATTTTTAATTTTAGACTCGCTAAACGGTAAGGGAAAGAATAGTACAAATTGCAAATGGAATCCTTAGATGCGTGGGTCCCCAATGGGTTATATCTCAAAATCATCTATATATAAAATATGGTATCAAAAGTTGACCAGGGTATAATTGTTTTTTTTTTCCAAAGCTCTCCTTGAACAAAGTTGGTTAATCTTTTGCTGTTATTATTCTCTAAACTTTCTATGTACTTCAGAGTGCTCGTGATAAGGTTATTTTTTTCAAAAAAAACTTTGAACTGATACTTTAAGGGCATCAGAATGCCACTTGCTTTTACTGTTTTATGTATGAGTTCACCATTTTTATGTGCAGGTGCTATTTCTTCATATATATTGAATTCTTTGAAACATGATTCATAGTGATTGGTATTATATTGTGTTTTGATGATTTTTAGTTTAGATATACAGCACATAATATCGCTAAGGAAGGATTGAGATTGATCCGGATTTTTTTGACAGGTTATAATATTTTTAAATAAATCTAAAATAGGGGCGATAATCTCTTCACTTATAGATTTTTGAATATTATACTTGGATTGTCTTTGTTGTGAAGGCTAAACAAAATTGAAAGGCTGATTCTTCTATTGATTCTAAATGAGCATTATAGTCATAATCGACTTGATCTGATGATATGGGAAAATTAAAAAAAGCTGGATCTGACGCCTGATTTTCATGTATGTTATATGTTTGTAGAGTTTGTATGTTATATGATGAAGTGGAGGGTTGAACTGGAGAAGTAATGGGTGAATTGCGTTCCATAGGGGTAAAATGACTTGCGGAATCGAATGATTTGTTTATATGTTTTGTCAAAATATGTTTTTTGTATCTTTTAAAAAGCGTAAATTTTTGGGTGCATTTGAAAATCTGAGCTACTATTTAATTGTGAACACGCTTCTGGTGACTATACAGTTCATTGAAAGTAGGAAAGGTCGAAACGCATAAAAAGCACCGCATTTTAAAATTTGGACTGAAAAAATAGGTGTCGCTGTAAATAATAATGAAGATAATAATATAATATATCGAGTTGTACATTTTTTATTGCTTACCTTAATGATGGTGCCTTTCGGAGATAAGCTGCGTACGCACTAAACTTGTCCAGAGGGCAACGAACTTCCTCGCTTGAGAGTCGGAGGACAAATGAACGATTTCTCGCGGTTTTTTGGAGGGGTTGAAGTTAATAAAAAGTATTGTCTTATGTACGAAATTTTCATTATTGTTAAAACCAAAAGTATGAATTTGACGAAATAAATACATAAATTGTAAGTAGATTTCTTTGATTCGATGAATCATTTCATTGCTTTTACGTACTGATTTTAAAAATAAAAAAAAGTAAAAAATGAATCATTTACACAATGAACTAATTCATTGATATTTGATTTTAAAAGCCGTTGAGACCGTTTAATTTTTAAACCGTTAAACCGTTGAGACGGTATAGCAACAATCTTGAGCAACATCTCCTTCAGGTCTTTTCAAATTTTGAGGTTTCGTCAAAATTTCGGATAGGATGCGAGTCAACTCGGTTTACCCTTCACACTTTGCGAGTCAAAATTGCAAACTCATCGTTGCCACAGCAAATTAGCCGCTCAGGTTGGAGGAAAAACCCGAATTAAAATAACTTACTCTGCCAGAATTAACTTCCTCAAGAAGTTCTTGTTTTACCGTCATCGTCTAGTATATGGAGAATGAGCTTCTAGAAACCCCCATAAAATGCTATTTGAATAAGAAATTCTGGAGAGCGATTTTCGAATTTCGAAGAGATAATACTGTCTGAAGGTTTTAAAACGGCGCTGCGGCTAACAAAGCTAACCAAACTTTGTCTACTTTATTACTAAAATTCATCGAATTTATTACCTAACTTGAATTCGGGATTACATATAGGTAAGAGTATTTAGTGTAAATTTGATAAGGATCGGATGTAGGTATATATGGCCGCAGCATTACCTACCGACAGATGATCTCCACCGCATTTTGGCGAATTTCGATGAATGTCTGCTTTCGCTAGATAATCACAAAAGGAAAATCTAGAGAAAATCGGATAAACATTACGGCCGTAAAGTGTTCCGAAAAATTTTTAGGCCCCCAAAAAAAAAGGTTGTTCGACTACCTACCTGTAGGTATCAAAACTAATTTTTGTATTTAGGTATTTTTTACAGCATAAACGTGATATTAAAAAAAAAAAAAAAAAAAAAAAAAACAATTTAAATTACAGAAATTAAAAATAAAACTGATAAATAAAAAACAGTTTGGTAAAATGAGTAGGTAATGTTGGATAGAGAGATCAATTGTTTTTAAATTTACGCGGCAAAACCAAAACCGCTCACTCAAATAGCGCTCGTTCGAAAATTTATTAAATTAATAATGAAGAAACAAAGTTTATTGAAAAAAAAATTGTTAAAACAATGATAAAAAATTCATTACTACGGTAATTAAGTATCATTAATTTCTTAGTAATGCAAAATCATTAAATTCAATAATTAAGACATAGGAATGTATGATTGGTTTCATTATTTTTAAAAACGATGTAAATAGTTCATTATTTTAACCATACTCTTTGTTGAGACAATCACAAGAACAACGAGTAATTTTGATAATCAGAATTCATTATCCCATTTTAAAATAATTGTTGGTGCTATGAAAAAATTCATGGTAACGAATAAATTTATGTTGTACAATTTAAAAATCGACGATTCGTTGTAACAACAATGCCATCATAACTCAATGAAAAAAAAAATTATTAAATGAAAAAACTACTTGTGGCAATGAAAAAAGTCAACAATTTGCGTTTCATCAATTCAACTGCTTTTTTTTCAGTGTATTAGTTAATTGTCTAATGGGAGGTGCTCATGACATTTGATATATAACCTCTTTGTTGAGATTTAAACAACCTTTTTAAAGCAAATCGCTTTTCGACTTTAGGGGTAAGTACAGCATTTGTAAAGTTAGAGACAGATTTTTTAAAATACGTTTTCTACCTATAATTTAGATCGTACCTATTCTTCTCGAACTTTGCTTTTTGATGAAAATTGTCGCCTTAAAAAATTTCGCACTGAGAGCAAAAAACCGTCAATCGAGGGCACGAAATTTTTTTTTTCACAAGGAAGTGAATAAATAAAAATTCTTCTTAAGAGGCGACAAAAGTCCAACACCCCCTTAAAAGTATAAAAGAAAAACTTCTTAAAAATATGATGTGTCCAATAAAAATAAACGATTCTGATCTTTTTCTCAGTTCGTGCGATTGAATCATTTTTCCAAAGTTTATTTTTAGCTTCCTCAAAGAAGCCATTTTCTTCATTTCTTATCAATAATGTATAAATTCTAATTGAAACAAGGGCATCCAGGTATCCAATTAATCAACTCATTGCTAACTTGATTTCTTTATAATTAAAAATAATTTTTTCCCTCATAAATAAATAAAATCAAAGGACCCATAGAAACCGGTTACAAAATCCTTCTATAAGCCAATCCCATAAAATTATTTCAGGCTCTTTAATAAATATTTTTTTTCCCTCCTAATTTTTCATCATCCTTTATTCTTGATACATATTCAAATCTATCAATCATTTGAATCCTAATTGGTGTATAATCAAAACTAAAAGTTATTCAAAATGACCTGAATACGAAACTTTCTTTCGTTTTCTGTTATGTAGAGCTGACCATTTGGACCAATTTCGTTACGTGCTTTTTATTTGAAGTATTTTACGGGGTTCGAGTTTTGATAAATCTGAACTTCTTAATGGGAGATTCTTATGGTTTTCTTCCCTTAAAAGTATTCTTTTTCAACTTTTTCCAACACTCATTATGGTAATGGACATGACTTTTTCTTGTCAAAGTAGTTCTTCAAGGACTCGTAATTTATTTTCTCGCCGTCTTTGATCAAAATAAAATCCATCTGCATTATCCTTGACGAGAAAAAATGCAAATGTCTTCGACTATCGTTTTTAGGTTGGTTACCTAATTTTCTTAATTTTTTTTGGGTAAGACCATAAAATGTCGTAAGTTGGAGCTATGAGGAAAATACAATGGATGTGGATAAAAATACCACACGTTTCCTAAAAAATATATCCGTCGGCCTAGTATAAACCGCAACCTTCATTTTGAGCAAATTTATTCCGAAATCAGGAAATCTTTAGATGAGGAGGTCTTGCGAGACGCCGGACCCCCACTAGGAGCTCCCCACTTTTAACTCTTGCGGTCCGCGGAGGACTTCATGCACCTTCAGTTCTTGTGCTATAGTGTTCTAAGTGGTTTCGTGGGTTTGTCACAACTTATTAGACAACCTGGTCTTGCACCGGAAAAGGTATATTTTGTGTATACTAAAATGGTATTTTCATCAAAATTATGACAGGTCTTATCTATAACTTAAGAATTTTTCAACATCGCGTATACTCCTATCTAAACTTATACAGGACTTTTATTAACCCAGAACAAACATGATCTAACGTTTCCCGGGCTTACTTAATAATGTACTTCCAAAATGAGGTTTTCACAAAGAAGAAGTGGAAAAAACATTCATCTATCCTAAACAAACATCTTTTTTTCCAGACATTTTTTTACTTTATTGTCAAAGCATATTGAATAAAGTAATCATTTTAAAAATAATTGAAGTATCTTGGAACATAATTATAATCTAGTGTAAAAGTATTGAATATCAAAAGGAGTATAAAGAAAAAATATTTTGGAAGAAAACTTAATTACAAAATAATAACGTCAAGGGCGCGCATGCCACCAAGCTGCGTAATGATGGGGTATGGCACCTGCGTATCCTGAATCCTGAAAGATTTTTTTTAAGAAATACGGCTTAGCCTTAACTCCCTCATTTGTTATCAAACGAGATTGTTCGAGCCTGGCTATTTCAGGGGCCGCTAAAGCCGATACTTGACGCCGTTTTTGCGATTTATGTCAATTTATTTAGCTTTATTTTGATCCAATACTATGGTATTGTTTTTCCTTGTTACTTTGTCGATTGAAGATTCTAATACCCTGGGTAGAAACGTTTTTTGTTATTTTTTAAATGGGTCTTGTAAACGCCGTAGGCTCAAAACTAAGTGATTAAATCTCTCATGATTTTGTCAGGCCTCTATTTTTATCGGATTGTACGGCGAATTTTTCCAGTCATTTTAACTTCCTTGAAGTTATTATTTATAATTTTCACACAATCTTTCTGAATAACTAAAATGAAATTATCGTCTGCGATTTTTGAGTTTCGAAAAAATGGCGGAGACGTTTGAAATTTTAAAAACAACGCTGCGGCCGAACCGTAGTACAATTTTCACCTTTTCACCAAATACTCCTTATATTTTTTTAAAAATTTTGGTGGAAAAAATTATCAATTTTCTACATTATCATTTTAGAAGGGAGAAATTTCATACGTCCTTCATACGACCTTCCTTGGGCAAAAATCTCATTATTTCTACCTTGATACTTAAAAAAATTTTCGAAAAAAAAACGTTGAAAATTTTCAGAAAAAAAAACTTGGAAAATTTTTTCGAAAGAAAAAAACTTCCCCCTTATACTTTCCCCTCCGTTATACTTTCCGCTCCGTTACTTCCCCTCCGTTATACTTCCCCCTTCTATATTTTTACTTCTCTTTAAGGAAGTTTTCGTTGGAAGCTCTTCAAACAAGTAGGTACTTTACTGAGCGTTGTGCCCCACTTCAATTCACACAAGTTACTCCTTCACCTAGAAATAGATTCAAAAATTTTCTCTGAACTCAAATTGAATTTTATTTTCTTTTTCCTCAATAGAATTATTTCAATCCTGCTACAAGCCACAAAAATAGGTACCTAAAACTTTATTACGTAAATAATTTTAAATTTTTTTTCCAAATCTACGGCAGCGAAATGATAAGGGAAATAAGTGGCACATTTTTTACAGCTGGATTAGGATTGTCGAAATGAAGTTCTTATAGGTATTTTGCTATAACATTAAATTTTCAAATCATCAAATTTAAGCCGATGATGGAGGCAGAAATGACTGTGATAACAGTCACTACCAGTTTCGGCTTAAAAAGCCTCTTCAATGACCTATTCTCTCTATCACAATCCTATCTTTTTTCTGTAATGGAGAGACTTCATAAATACTCACGTTGCCATGGTTTCCCACGAGATAAAGCCACTCGCCACTTCAATATTGGCTTTTTTTTGACAGGTTGCCGTCATGGCTCTCTTCTATTTTTCATTTGATTTTTATTACGGATGTTTTCCGCAAAGGTTGATTTTAATACCTTTCTCATTATTGGCTTATTTGATAATTAAAGTCAATCCTTGCGGAAAACATAGGTACTGAATAAAAATTAAAGAAAAATATAATTAATTAATTTTTTTTTTAACTTTCGGAAATAGTTTATACGTGCAATTAATGTTAAATCGAGGTTTTCTGTATCACAAAAACTTACTCGAACGATTAATTTGTTACGGATTTTCATTGCTTTAAATTGACTATTCACAGCTTGAGAAGTTTCTTCGTTTGCTTGCTCTAATTTCAATTTAAAATGTTTTTAAATCTAGAAACCCTTGGTTAAAAAGAAGTGGAGAAAATTGTATTACGTGGATAGGAACTTCAATTTGTTGAGATATTTTTTTCATGAAATAGGTCAGTTTCATTTCTTTTTCTTTTTAAATCGCGCCAACCTTTTTGAATAGAATATTTATCCGTGCATTCATGTTTCAATTAAAAGGAGTGGATCTCATTTAAATTTTTAAAACATAAAGTATCTGTAAAATAAGCAAAGGCGTTGGCCCTGAACGTTTTAAGGTTGAAATCGAATATGTAGGTAGCTTCCGATTTGACGTCCAATTTTTGACATACATTCTAGTTTTAAGGATTTCCTGTTTTATTAACAAGGTCTTAAATCTGGTGTAGAGGACATCAGGACAGACAGAAAAAAAAGGTGAGGTAGAAGGGGTTTTTGAAAAATGAGCAAACGCTATTAAAACGAAATCTTCTTATACAGAAAGTGAAACTTGGTCATTAAAAAAGGAGCGACTTTCAACTCGCGTAAATAACGACTTCTTCATCTAATTCGTTGACTCTCTGATGGGGCATTCGTTTCAGGCCTTTGAGTTTTTCGCCCCTACGCGACAAATCGAGAAAGAAAAAAACCGAAGATTGAAAAAGTAACTTCCTTATTTTATTTTTTGTATATTAAAGAAAAATTAAAGGTAGCATTAGGTATCAGAATTCAATGCACAACTTTCTGTACCTAATCCAATCTTTCTGCAAAAAAGTTTTTAACAAACTGTGCTTAAGTAAAGAAAGGCAAAAGGATGATTTATTGCCTTTTTTGAACTTTTTCCTGTGGAAAAATTATTTAAATTTTCTTTTGGACAGTTGTGCCTTGAATCATCCATAAAATGATGTTTTCCCACAAAATGATATTTTGCGAAAGCCGTGTTCAAGGCTCTTTAGTGAGTTTAATTGTAATTTATTTGTTTAAAAGACGGTGTTTATGATTTTTCAAGAATTTTTCCCGCTTTATCTTATTTTGAAAAAAATAAGAAGGGATATTGCGTTGTGATGAAAATTGTTTATCTCAAGGAAGCGTGACGGGTAAACTTACTCCAGATTAACAACTTCCTCCATGGATTCGAGGCTACTTATAATTTTATTGTGAAATAAAAATAAACTTGATTCCTTCAAGGATCTTGTTCGAATTTATTAATGTCAGAGTCTATAACATTTTTAATTTTTAAAGTCGCGGGTTAAACTTTTTTTGTTCCATTTAATTTTATAATCAATAGGCTCAAATTTCGACTTGCAGGGATACCTCATAATTTTTTATCCAATGCCCAAAAAATTCAAAACATTTGCCCCAGATGTAAAATTTTTTTAAAAATGGGATCAACCGTCCTAAACAAAGAGTATTTGGTGAAAATTCGGTTAATGAAAAAGCCCTCGAATGATTTAGAATCCCTTAAAAAATTAAATGGTTTTTTTTCCGTAACAAAATAGTGTTTGATGAAAATTCGGTTAATGAAAAAGCCCTCCCACTCTCTCGGATGCTTGAAGATATATTTAATTAGCTATAACCATTGTGGGCGAATTTAATGATAAATTTTGTTTTCCTTTTCAAAGTCCAGTGTACACCTGTTTTCCAATCAGAAAAATTTAACCCAGTTTTGTTTTTAGATCACGGTCTAATTTGAAGCGAAGAGTCTGACAGCAATCGTGATGTTACGTGAACAACTTGTTAGGTCGGATCCTGAAATTATGATGCAACTTCCCCGGTCTTAGTTGCCCTCTGAAGATAATCGTGGAAGGTTGAACGTCTTTTTTTACCTTCACTGTAGTTAACGGTTGACTTCAAAAACGGTATTAACATCATAATCGAAGGTCTTTGAGAGCCTCTAAAAATGTCAAATCGATAAATTTATCCCTTTCATTATTTCAACATTCCCAACTTATTCAAAATTAATGAGCCTAACTATTTTAGAACATGTTAAGCCAATTACATAGAGGTAATAAATCAGTATCAATTTTTGTAACTAAATCCATGAAAATTTAATAAGTACCCAAATAAAAGTTAGGTTCATTTATCAAAGTAAACGATCTTTTCCTTTCGCTGTTTTTTCCCCTCTTCGCGTCTCCAAAAAACGTGAAATGTGGCAATAACCTATTAATTATTGCATGTGTGTTTAGTGACATAAACAAAAGGCGGGTAGTAGCCTATAGTGTGGCGGCCAGTGGCGGAGACCGCCGAGATACGAATAGCTTGCTCGGTGTCGAAATAAACGAGAACTGGCTGAGCAACTATGCCTCTCTATCCTATGATGCAAGAAAATACGAAAGAATTTCTCGTATCGCTGCCGCTGAACATTTCTCGAGAGCAAGTTCCATTTTTCATGTCGAAACATCATTTTTCTCTCCCCTACAGCCAATAAAATTTCATTTTATTTATATATTTATTTTATTTATGTAAATATTTTCGTTTTTCATAAATTTTCATTTTTTTTTCTGTCGTCCAATAAAACAAATTATATTATTTCTAGAAAAATAAATATTATGATTTGAAGGCAAAGGGTTAAAAATCCAATTGAACAAGGCATTAATTTATTTAAAAAATTAATAACAAAAATGACCAAAAAAGATTTTACTTTTAATTAAATTTTAATATGCGTTGTCATAAAAAAGACTTTTTTTTCTCTCTCCCTTTTTCTTTAGTTTGATTAAAAAATATTCTGGGTCTGCAATTCCGCCATTCAAGATTTGATTTCCTAACTTCCCTTCCGGAGCGAAATGACTAAAAAAAGTCACACCAAGGCGAGACATTTTACTTTCGTTTTTTCCCCCTGAAGGCCGAAATCCTTAAAAATCCCTTTTTACGGTTGGATAAACACACAATACGTATTTAAAAATTACATTATCGGTAGTATCTCACAATAATTTTAATTGTAGTTGTTTTTGGTAGATTGATTTTTTAGGTTTCTTTTTCTGTTTGTTTTGACAGATTTTCAAGTTTTATTGAGCAAGGGTTAGTTTACCGAAGAACGTATTTTGCTAGGCCGCTCGAGTGGCTTGTTGGAGTAGGGCAAAATCCATTCGAACGGAAAATTTTGAACAACCAATACAACATCATGATGACATGATTTAAATTTTGTTTAAAAAAGTGAGGGTTTTTTTTTTCTATCTGGAAACGTAATTTCCGGTATATTCGGGACTTTTTCTTAAAGATTCAAAGGCTTCTATTCGTAAACGTTCCTTGAATCTCTTTCCTTAAGCAAAATGGCACCGTTCCCCTCATTACTGTTTTCCCTTTAAAATCAGGGATTAAGGTCGAGGGGATTAAGACAGCGGTCCTTCCTTTTTTCTCAGAGGTCATGGGTCCGATTCCCATTCTGGAGAATTCCCGCTCCAGTCTCTGGTGTTTGAGGATTCCCAGGGGAAGAAAAAATTTGGGGAGTTATTTCCAACAAAGATGTTGAATACACAGGAAAAAAATCGGGGAGTTTGTAATATCTGCTAATGAGAGCCCTCTTTTAGGGCTCCTTGCTACCTCAAAAGCTAACTGAAGAATATTAGAAGGATTACATACTTATGCTTTTATTTGAAGGAACAGATCAAGGTTCATAAGTACAAAATAATGTCAAAACGATGGATTTTCAAGGAAGCCTTGAGAAACTTAAAATCCTTAAAAAGAATTTTATTTAATAACCTGGAATCCTTGATTTTAGGTCAAAACGTCTTCTCACTTTTGCTCCCATCATCAAAATCAAAAACGATCTATCAACTTCTATTGTTGAAGGCGATAATTTTTTGTAGTCTGAACGAAATATGAAAGATTTGTTATTAATTAAAACGTAACCAAGCCAATTAAAACTGCGTTTATTACTTTTTACATTCTGACGATCGAAGAAAGTTGTAGTAGTATATGTCTTTTTTTTTATCCAGTTTGTTGAAAGAGTCCTTGAAACGACTGTTTGCTTCAACCCCTTACTTATCGAATTATTCACGCGTTGAGCCCTCGAAATGTGCAAATCGGAATTACGATCAACCTTGAACTTATTCACGTAAAGAAATTTTTTTTTCTGTTTTGGAAACTACCAAACGTTGGGAAAAATATGAAATCGAAACCGCCGTTCAAAAATTATAGTAGATTAGAAAGGAGTGTAATCATCACGGGAAAACGTTCTTGGAATACTATTTTGTGGTTTTTAGTCCAACTGAAAGCGCCATAACTTTTTTTTTTTGAAATCACACGAAATTCCCAAAAAAAGAAGAAAAAAAGTCGGTGGGTACGTGGTGTACATTGCTTATAATTTTTTTTCTATGTAAAAATTTTTTTATTGAAAAAAATTGTAGGTTCCCACTTAAGGTGTAGGTTGGTGTTGTTTGTAGGTTCTCACAATTTTCTAAAAGAAACAAAAATTAGGACTTTTTTTTTTTCAAAGTTTAGCTGGTAACAGCCCTCAGCATTTTGGACATTTTGATGAATTCGTTTTTCAACTTTCCAGGACAAAATAGCCTTAGAAAGACATAATCCTGTATAGCGGTTTTGGGACATTCAGAAGCTTTATTTACATGTACAAATATCAGAATCTGTTATACGGCTATTAATGAAATAGAAAGCGAAGTCGGCATTCCAGAAACCAGTAACGTATTATGTCATATAGCGGTCAGTAGGTAGGCGAGGAAAAAGTGAGTGGGTCAACGAGGGGGATACCTATACCATCAGCTGTTTCCATTCCCGTCAGAAGATCGTATTGTTTTTCCTAAAAAACCATTGGAGTTGTAAAAAAAAAACAAGTAGAGGAAAAGAAAATTGATAAAAGAGAAAAAAATCTACTTAAAACGACTTTTGCAACGTGACCCCTTTTGAGCAATACGTATTTAGTATAACAGCTCTCAATTTCGGGGCTTTTTAATCGATTTTTTTTTATCATCTTATTATGTAAACCGTTTAATTTATTCATTTATTTCATGAAATTATGACACCTCTCATTTTGGGTAAAAAAAATTTATTTTATTTTTTCTGCTATAAGGAAGGTTTTATGGCTGTTCGAACAGGAAATATGACAATTAAATAAAAAGACATTTAAAAACTTTCGCCGGTATGAAAACGTAATTTGAAACGGGTGAAACAGTCGCGCCAACTGAGCTTGACGGTCAACGGAGGGGAACTTCAATGTTGGCTTTTCCGGCCTATCAACTTGGATCAAAAGGTTTTTCCTCCTATCTACGTTAGAACGGATTTAATGTAATTCAATCTCCATAAAACCCCAGTGCCGAAAGTTAAGCACTAATCCTCGTTAAGAACACGCGGTAACAAGAACGTACTTTCAAAACTTATCGTTGCAAACTAATTAGAAAAAATAAATAAAGTAGGATTTGAACTTTCGAACCCTGTCAAATCTCCACGCAATTCTCTTAATCTGAGATTAAAAGGTTGTCCGAAGTTTTCATTTTCTCAAACTTAATTTGTGAGAAAATTGCGTTTATGAAGTTACATTATTCAAATTAGTACGTAAGATGGTTCAAAGATAATTTGCATACCTAATAATCAATTACAAAAAAAAATTGGTGTGGTACTAATCTGTTTGAGTTCAAATTATGTTTCAAGTTAAATCGTAATGATGGATGGCAAAATCTATTATCTAAACAAAAGATAAATTATTTGAGAGTTTATTATGTAAAATTACATAAAAAATTTCAAGTAGGTAGAAAGATAAGATTAAAACCTAAGATTCGCACATTTTCTGCAGTTATTAAAATACGACATGGCGGAAAGGCAAGAGCAAGGTTAGTTTCATTTTATGGGAATGTTTGCCAAAGGAGAACTGAGTTCGGACAGGAATTTCATCATGACATTATCTTCTCAAAAAGGGCTTTTCTAGATATCTTCGTCATAAACTTTAAACAATACTCTTGATATTTCTCGCAGCTATACAAAGCTTTTCAAATACATAATTAAATATATGAATTAAAAGGGTTTTTGTAGGTTCTGTGCGGTTTTGGGCTTTTAAGGGTTTCTCCTAATCCCTGTTATTCTTTCTCTCTTCCTCTGATGTATTTTGTAAAATTAAATAATTACATACAGCGTTTGTTGATTTGCGTTGGTGCGCTTGAATAACCGAAATATGGTGTAAATACATCAAAGAAAGAGACAACAGGTACAATTTAGGACCAGTTTCGACCTAATAGGTCTCATCAGGTGAACTATGTTCTTCAAATTTTCCATGTACAACTGACCGAGACTGCGAGAAGGTAGGAGGAAAACTAGTTGCCACAACTACCACTGTCCTCCCAGTTTTTGACAAAAATCACTTCTTTTCATGGCTAAACTGCCAATAATGATCTTTTTACATTAATTATAAGGATTAATCTAGGTTTACTACACTCACAGGAACAATAAAAGCGAATTAGTTCACCTGATGAGACCATGAGGTCGAAATTGTGGTGAAATATTCACATTTATTGTTTCCCTCTTCCTCTTATGCATTTTAAAGCATTTAATTAATGAGTGTGTGGTAAACTTAAACCCTTTGTGATTGATTACTAATTGCGGTCCCATCTTCAAAAGGACGAGTTCCGCTGGAAAAAAAATCAAATCTTTACCGGGCGGATAGCCTTTTGAAGGGCAGGGATGTGGAAAAACCAAAAATGAAGAATGGCCTAAAATCGGGTTTGAAGAGTCTTTTGGGAAACCGAAGATGAAGAAAGAAAATAAGAAAAGGGGAAAAAAAAGTCTCTTTGTACGAAAACAAATCAACGAGGAAAATGCGGAAAAAAGATGGTTTCTCGGGTAAAATGGAGGTGTAACAAAAATTCCTACGTAGCAATTTTGAAATTCTGAGGGGTAAACCAACTCAATCCGTTAAAATTTAAAAGTTAAGTCCGCGAATTTCCGTGACAATCTTTTTCAGGTGGTTATCAATTTAGTAACTCAAGTGTGTCACATCACAAATATTTTCGTCTTTGTTTGCCCAATATTATTCCGTTTGCATTTAGACATAACCGAGTGAATAGAAAGTGCACGACAATGGCTCTTCTAAAGGTCTTTCGAGATCGCATTTCATGTTTAAATTATGCTTCGTT
>JACGAQ010003455.1:0-28840 GCA_014119065.1 Orius insidiosus
AAAAAAATTAGTTTGTGTAACACCAAAACTGAGTAAAACCTGATTTTCCTGGCGTCCCACCTCAATCAGCCCTGGGAGTTATGATTTTTTCTTCCAGAAAAACCCGTTTTCTCTCCCAAAAAACCGTCAATATCTCGACTTCTGTTAACATTTTCGACTTTTTAAGTACAGATTGGAATCTTCGTTAAATTTTACGTTGTTTAAGACAGTTTGGAACATTAAAAGTTAATCGTCTTTACTATCTGACGAAAAGTAAAATTTTACTGGTGGCAGCGCTAGTATTAAAGTCTAATTTGTATTCTATCTGTCCAGTTTTGAGAGTTGAAAAAAAAAATTGGGTAACCTAAATCCGCCCGGAGATTTTTTTTTTTTTCCAAAAACCTCGTTTTCTCAAAAAAACCGTCAATATCTCGACTTCTCTTAACATTTCGACTTTTTAAGTACAGATTTGGAATCTTCGTTAAATTACGTTTGTTTAAGACAGTTTGGAACATTAAAAAGTTAATCGTTTTTTACTATCTGACGAAAATAAAATTTTACTGGTGACAGCGCTAGTATTAAAGTCTAATTTGTATTCTATCTGTCCAGTTTTGAGAGTTGAAAAAAAAATTAGTTAGTGTAACATTAAAAACTGAGTAAAACCAGATTTTCCAGGCGTCCTACCTCAATCCGCCCAGGAGTTATGATTTTTTCCTCCCGAAAAACCTCGTTTTCTCCCAAAAAACCGTCAATATCTCGACTTCTGTTAACATTTTCGACTTTTTAAGTACAGATTTGGAGTCTTCGTTAAATTTTACGTTTTTAAGACAGTTTGGAACATTAAAAAGTTAATCGTTTTTACTATCTGACGAAATAAAATTTTACTGGTGACAGCGCTAGTATTAAAGTCTAATTTGTATTCTATCTGTCCAGTTTTGAGAGTTGAAAAAAAAATTAGTTAGTGTAACATTAAAAACTGAGTAAAACCAGATTTTCCAGGCGTCCTACCTCAATCGCCCAGGAGTTATGATTTTTTCCTCCCGAAAAACCTCGTTTTCTCCCAAAAAACCGTCATATCTCGACTTCTCTTAACATTTTCGACTTTCTGAGTACAGATTTGGAATCTTCGTTAAATTTACGTTGTTTAAGACAGTTTGGAACATTAAAAAGTTAATCGTCTTTACTATCTGACGAAAAGTAAAATTTTACTGGTGGCAGCGCTAGTATTAAAGTCTAATTTTATTCTATCTGTCCAGTTTTAAGAGTTGAAAAAAAATTAGTTTGTGTAACACCAAAACTGAGTAAAACCTGATTTTCCTGGCGTCCCACCTCAATCAGCCCTGGAGTTATGATTTTTTCTTCCAGAAAAACCACGTTTTCTCCCAAAAAACCGTCAATATCTCGACTTCTGTTAACATTTTCGACTTTTTAAGTACAGATTTGGAATCTTCGTTAAATTTTACGTTGTTTAAGACAGTTTGGAACATTATAAAGTTAATCGTTTATTTACTATCTGACGAAACATAAAATTTTACTGGTGACAGCGCTAGTATTAAAGTCTAATTTGTATTCTATCTGTCCAGTTTTGAGAGTTGAAAAAAAAATTAGTTAGTGTAACATTAAAAACTGAGTAAAACCAGATTTTCCAGGCGTCCTACCTCAATCAGCCCTGGAGTTATGATTTTTTCTTCCAGAAAAACCACGTTTTCTCCCAAAAAACCGTCAATATCTCGACTTCTGTTAACATTTTCGACTTTTTAAGTACAGATTGGAATCTTCGTTAAATTTTACGTTGTTTAAGACAGTTTGGAACATTAAAAGTTAATCGTCTGTTTACTATCTGACGAAAAGTAAAATTTTACTGGTGGCAGCGCTAGTATTAAAGTCTAATTTGTATTCATCTGTCCAGTTTTAAGAGTTGAAAAAAAATTAGTTTGTGTAACACCAAAAACTGAGTAAAACCTGATTTTCCTGGCGTCCCACCTCAATCAGCCCTGGAGTTATGATTTTTTCTTCCAGAAAAACCACGTTTTCTCCCAAAAAACCGTCAATATCTCGACTTCTGTTAACATTTTCGACTTTTTAAGTACAGATTTGGAGTCTTCGTTAAATTTTACGTTGTTTAAGACAGTTTGGAACATTATAAAGTTAATCGTTTATTTACTATCTGACGAAACATAAAATTTTACTGGTGACAGCGCTAGTATTTAAGTCTAATTTGTATTCTATCTGTCCAGTTTTGAGAGTTGAAAAAAAAAATTAGTTAGTGTAACATTAAAAACTGAGTAAAACCAGATTTTCCAGGCGTCCTACCTCAATCCGCCCAGGAGTTATGATTTTTTCCTCCCGAAAAACCTCGTTTTCTCCCAAAAAACCGTCAATATCTCGACTTCTCTTAACATTTTCGACTTTCTGAGTACAGATTTGGAATCTTCGTTAAATTTTACGTTGTTTAAGACAGTTTGGAACATTAAAAAGTTAATCGTCTGTTTACTATCTGACGAAAAGTAAAATTTTACTGGTGGCAGCGCTAGTATTAAAGTCTAATTTTTATTCTATCTGTCCAGTTTTAAGAGTTGAAAAAAAATTAGTTTGTGTAACACCAAAAACTGAGTAAAACCTGATTTTCCTGGCGTCCCACCTCAATCAGCCCTGGAGTTATGATTTTTCTTCCAGAAAAACCACGTTTTCTCCCAAAAAACCGTCAATATCTCGACTTCTGTTAACATTTTCGACTTTTTAAGTACAGATTTGGAGTCTTCGTTAAATTTTACGTTGTTTAAGACAGTTGGAACATTATAAAGTTAATCGTTTATTTACTATCTGACGAAACATAAAATTTTACTGGTGGCAGCGCTATTATTAGGTGTCATAAAACCTGAAAGACCCACTTATTTTAATAATTATTAGAATGACAAAGAGAGTTTTTAGAGGATGGAAAACGTAGAATTTTCTCTCCGACATAATGGAAACTCCTCGACCCACTTGTAGCTTCTGCTCCGACAATAAAATCCAACAAGTGCTTCTTTTTCTAAACTTTGCCTTCCCTTACAATAAAAACAATTTTATGCTCAAAATATTTTCTATATATATAAAAAAAATCAATTTTGAAAAAAAAAAAAGTGGTAAAATTTGTTTTGTTACGTTGGTAGCACTGAGTCCCCGGTTTCATTTCACCCTCCAGTCCCAATCCCGGGCCTTATGTAACAAGTGCGCTTCATCCCCAACCAACCCAAACAACTTTTTTTTGCAATTTTTTTTTCCTTTCGTATTTTTTTAAAAATTTCATTTTTTAAATTGTTTATCCCGATTTTATTTAAATAATATGATCTACTGTTGACGTCAAGGTAAATAATTTATAATTTTTGGTTATCATTCTCTCTCTTCAAGGTCATTTAGCACCTAAACCGTTCAAGATATGATAAAAAGCTATAAAGTAAAAGTTGTAGAAAATTTAATTTTCTACAACTTTTACTTAGGTTATTTTTCGTCTAAAACTAAGCGTTTTCGAGATATTCGCAAAAAAGCGCCTAAAAAAAACAATTATAGGGTTAATCATCTCTACCGTTGGAGATATCAAAAAATGTTACTAATTAAAAGTTGTTCAAAATTTAATTGTCTTTAAATTTTATTTAAACAATTTTTCTCTTGACTCAAGCGTTTTTGAGATATTTGTCAAAAACTTCAATTTTTTCGCTTTTGATAATTTTTGAGTTGATTTTTTATCTCCATCGTTGGAGATATCAAAAAAGTCATTTTGTAAAAGTTGTTTAAAACTCGATTTTCTTTAAGATTTATTTATACAATTTTTCTCTTACCTCAAGCGTTTTTGAGATATTTGTCAAAAACTTCAATTTTTCGCTTTTGATAATTTTTGAGTTGATTTTTTATCTCTATCGTTGGAGATATGAAAAAAAGTCATTTTATAAAAGTTGTTCAGAATTTAATTTTCTTAAGATTTATTTATACAATTTTTCTCTTACCTCAAGCGTTTTTGAGATATTTGTCAAAAACTTCAATTTTTCGCTTTTGATAATTTTTGAGTTGATTTTTTATCTCCATCGTTGGAGATATGAAAAAAAGTCATTTAGTAAAAGTTGTTTAAAATTTGATTGTTTTTAAAGATTTATTTATACAATTTTTCTCTTACCTCAAGCGTTTTTGAGATATTTGTCAAAAACTTCAATTTTTCGCTTTTGATTATTTTTGAGTTGATTTTTTATCTCCAGCGTTGGAGATATGAAAAAAAGTCATTTAGTAAAAGTTGTTTAAAATTTGATTGTTTTTAAAGATTTATTTATACAATTTTTCTCTTACCTCAAGCGTTTTTGAGATATTTGTCAAAAACTTCAATTTTTCGCTTTTGATTATTTTTGAGTTGATTTTTTATCTCCAGCGTTGGAGATATGAAAAAAAGTCATTTAGTAAAAGTTGTTCAAAATTTGATTTTCTTTAAGATTTATTTAAACAATTTTTCTCTTACCTCAAGCGTTTTTGAGATATTTGTCAAAAACTTCAATTTTTCGCTTTTGATAATTTTTGAGTTGATTTTTTATCTCCATCGTTGGAGATATGAAAAAAAGTCATTTAGTAAAAGTTGTTTAAAATTTGATTGTTTTTAAAGATTATTTATACAATTTTTCTCTTACCTCAAGCGTTTTTGAGATATTTGTCAAAACTTCAATTTTTCGCTTTTGATTATTTTTGAGTTGATTTTTTATCTCCATCGTTGGAGATATGAAAAAAAGTCATTTAGTAAAAGTTGTTTAAAATTTGATTTTCTTTAAGATTTATTCATACAATTTTTTCTCTTACCTCAAGCGTTTTTGAGATATTTGTCAAAAACTTCAATTTTCGCTTTTGATTATTTTTGAGTTGATTTTTTATCTCCATCGTTGGAGATATGAAAAAAGTCATTTAGTAAAAGTTGTTTAAAATTTGATTTTCTTTAAGATTTATTTATACAATTTTTCTCTTACCTCAAGCGTTTTGAGATATTTGTCAAAAACTTCAATTTTCGCTTTTGATTATTTTTGAGTTGATTTTTTATCTCCATCGTTGGAGATATGAAAAAAAGTCATTTAGTAAAAGTTGTTTAAAATTTGATTTTCTTTAAGATTTATTCATACAATTTTTCTCTTACCTCAAGCGTTTTTGAGATATTTGTCAAAAACTTCAATTTTTCGCTTTTGATAATTTTTGAGTTGATTTTTTATCTCCATCGTTGGAGATATGAAAAAAAGTCAATTAGTAAAAGTTGTTTAAAATTTGATTTTCTTTAAGATTTATTTATACAATTTTTCTCTTACCTCAAGCGTTTTTGAGATATTTGTCAAAAACTTCAATTTTTCGCTTTTGATAATTTTTGAGTTGATTTTTATCTCCATCGTCGGAGATATGAAAAAAGTCATTTTTCATCTCAACCGTTGGAGATATCGAAAAATGTTAGTTAATAAAGTTGTTCAAAATTTGATTTTCTTTAAGATTTATTTATACAATTTTTCTCTTACCGCAAGCGTTTTTGAGATATTTGTCAAAAACTTCAATTTTTCGCTTTTGAAAAATTTTAAGTTGATTTTTCATCTCAACCGTTGGAGATATCGAAAAATGTTAGTTAATAAAAGTTGTTCAAAATTTGATTTTCTTTAAGATTTATTTAAACAATTTTTCTCTTACCTCAAGCGTTTTTGAGATATTTGTCAAAAACTTCAATTTTTCGCTTTTGATAATTTTTGAGTTGATTTTTTATCTCCATCGTTGGAGATATCAAAAAAGTTACTTAGTAAAAGTTGTTTAAAATTCAATTTTCTTTAAGTCTTATTTAAACGGTTTTTCTTTAAAGTTAAGTGTTTTTGAGATATTTTGAATATTTACATAAAAACCACTTTTTTCAACACGGAATTTCGTTATATATTTTTAAACAATAGAAATGTCGGATCTTCAAAAGGGAAAATCGAGGTAAAGCGATTTTTGATCCGTTTTATATCCTTTCCGGAGCAATTTTCTCTGATCGCAAAAAAACGAAGTTAAACCTTTTTGTACAAAACTTGTCTGATGGGAAAAAAAAGTATAAAATGGAACTGTGTCTGTGGTGCCTGCCGGCCGTCCTTTCTGGAACACTTTACGGCCACAGTTTTCATCCGATTTTCACCAAATTTTCGAATTTTGACCAAATTGACGAATTTTTGGTGTAAAAAAATTGCCACTTATTATTATTATTATTATTTTTTTAGTAGGGAGAAATTTCGTACTTCTACCCTTTACGAGAGGCACATCCCTAGGCCAAAGAGCCCATTATTTCTACCTTGAGACTATCGAAAAGAACTTTTTCAGTTTTCGAAAAAAAAGAACTTTTTCAGTTTTCGGAAAAAAGAACTTTTTCAGTTTTCGGAAAAAAGAACTTTTTCAGTTTTCGAAAAAAGAACTTTTTCAGTTTTCGGAAAAAAGAACTTTTTCAGTTTTCGGAAAAAAGAACTTTTTCAGTTTTCGAAAAAAGAACTTTTTCAGTTTTCGGAAAAAAGTACTTTTTCAGTTTTCGGAAAAAAGAACTTTTTCAGTTTTCGAAAAAAGAACTTTTTCAGTTTTCGAAAAAAGAACTTTTTCAGTTTTCGGAAAAAAGAACTTTTTCAGTTTTCGGAAAAAAGAACTTTTTCAGTTTTCGGAAAAAGGAACTTTTTCAGTTTTCGGAAAAAAGAACTTTTTCAGTTTTCGAAAAAAAAACTTTTTCAGTTTTCGAAAAAAGAACTTTTTCAGTTCTAGAAAAGAGAAGTGCTGCCACTGTTGCCAACATAAGACAGTTTAATTTTCAAGTTGTAGAAAATATGAACTTTTATAGGGAGATGGTTGACGGAGGGGGAAAGTTCCAAAAAAAGAGAAGTGTTGCCACTGTTGCCAACATAAGACAGTTTAATTTCTAAGTTGTAGAAAAATATGAACTTTTATAGGGAGGAGTTGACGGAGGGGGAAAGTTCCAAAAAAAGAGAAGTGTTGCCACTGTTGCCAACATAAGACAGTTTAATTTTCAAGTTGTAGAAAAATATGAACTTTTATAGGGAGATGGTTGACGGAGGGGGAAAATTCGGCCTTGGAAAGTTCCAGAAAGAGAAGTGCTGCCACTGTTGCCAACATAAGACAGTTTAATTTTCAAGTTGTAGAAAAATATGAACTTTTATAGGGAGATGGTTGACGGAGGGGGAAAGTTCCAAAAAAGAGAAGTGTTGCCACTGTTGCCAACATAAGACAGTTTAATTTCTAAGTTGTAGAAAAATATGAACTTTTATAGGGAGGAGTTGACGGAGGGGGAAAATTCGGCCTTGGAAAGTTCCAGAAAAGAGAAGTGCTGCCACTGTTGCCAACATAAGACAGTTTAATTTTCAAGTTGTAGAAAAATATGAACTTTTATAGGGAGATGGTTGACGGAGGGGGAAAGTTCCAAAAAAAGAGAAGTGTTGCCACTGTTGCCAACATAAGACAGTTTAATTTCTAAGTTGTAGAAAAATATGAACTTTTATAGGGAGGAGTTGACGGAGGGGGAAAGTTCCAAAAAAGAGAAGTGTTGCCACTGTTGCCAACATAAGACAGTTAATTTTCAAGTTGTAGAAAAATATGAACTTTTATGGGGAGATGGTTGACGGAGGGGGAAAATTCGGCCTTGGAAAGGTTTAGAAAAGAGAAGTGCTGCCACTGTTGCCAACATAAGACAGTTTAATTTTCAAGTTGTAGAAAATATGAACTTTTATAGGGAGATGGTTGACGGAGGGGGAAAATTCGGCCTTGGAAAGTTCCAGAAAAGAAAATTGCTGCCACTGTTGCCAACATAAGACAGTTTTTTTTGTTGCCAACATAAGAGCTAAAACTCGAGGAAATTTAAACTTCTGGGGAATTTCAAAGATCCTAGCCGCCAACACTTAATCATCGAGCGACGCAGAAACTCTTTGTTCCCTGATAAACGAACCCCCATAAAATAAATTATAGAATATTTAATAATTTCTGGCGGGCCTAACACCGCAGTAATTTAAGACCTACCAGAAATTTCCCTTTTTTTTAAGATTTATTATTGCATTAAGGCCAAAATAGACAAGAGTTGCGAAAAAATGAAGAATTTCGGAGTGTTTGTCGACATAGTGCGGTTCGCCATAATGCATTTGACCATAAAATAACAGAAATCGCGATTTCACCATAAAAAATCAGCAACTCAAAATTCGAAAACGTTTACCATAATGCATTTGAATATAATACAGAAGAGAACAACATAACGCAGTTGAACATAAAGAAAACTTTCATTTTAAAGAACATATCGTTTCGCCATAAAACTGTTTCTGTCGGCATAATACATCTCGACATAAAATAGGGACAGCGAAAGAGCAAGCCTATTTTCGCCGTTTAAATCGCGATTAGGGCGTAACGTAAAAAAACCTTAAAGTTCACCATTATTTGAGAGCTGTATGTTCGACATTATGTCGAAACGCATTATGGTGAACTACAGATTTTTATGTCGTAATGTAGATTTTTTTATGTTCAACTGCGTTAGGGTGAAATGCGTTATTTTCAACGGTTTTCTCCATAATTTGACTTTTAAAAAAAATCAAGAATAACCTCAAAAATCACATTTTTGGCGGGAAAAACTTAAAAATTTCTCCAAAAAAATCCGTAAAAACCTTTTTTTTAAGTATATAAACATTTATCTTGAAAACAGTGCGTCCTAGAGAAAAAATGAATAGAATAAAAATTAAAGAAAATTAAATTTCCAACAGAGTTTATTTAGTGCATTTTTTCAATATCTGTAACGGTTTACGATTTACAAGCCTTTAAAATTAACCTTCTTAATAGTTACACTTCAATAACCTTCTTACACGGAGAAGATGCACCATTTTCGGAAAATAATATTTTTTTAAATAAATTTATCTTGAAAACAGTGCGTCCTAGAGAAAAAATGAATAGAATAAAAATTAAAGGGAATTAAATTTCCAACAGATTTTATTTAGTGCATTTTTTCAATATCTGTAACGGTTTACGATTTACAAGGCTTTAAAAATTAACCTTCTTAATGGTTATTCTACAATAACCTTCTTACACGGAAAAAAAAATCAAGAATCACCTTAAAAATCCCATTTTATACGTATAAGTATATAAAGATGTCCTTTTTTTTGACATCTTCTTTTAGAAAAAATGTCGATATAAAGAAAAGAAATTGCTCTTTGGCTAAAACTGTCAGAGGGCAAATACATTTCAACGCTTCCCTACGTGAGAAACGTTTTCTTTTCAGTCATCATTTTTTTCGGAATCAAGAGGGGAGAAAAAAAAAATTTAGGAAGAAAAAATTTTTTTATGGCCGAAATCAATACAATGTAAACAGTAGAGGGAGAAAAGACAATTGATATGCGTGTCCACTTTGTATATTAGGGCTCACACGATAAAAAAAAAATAGGTTTCCCAATTTTAAGGGCCAAAAAACACACGATATACAACCTAAAGTACTGGTTTGAAGAGCTTCCAACGAAAACTTCCTTCGGTGGGGGAAGTATAACGGAGGGAACGTACAAAGGAGGGGGAAGTATATGGGAGGGGAAGTATAAGGAAGGGGATGTGTAACGGAGGGGGAAGTATAAGGGAACAAAAGTATGACGAAGGGGGATGTATAAGGTAGGGAAAGTATAAAGGAGGGGTAAGTATAACGGAGTGGGAAGTATAAGGAAGGGAAGTATAAGAGAGGGAAAGTATAATGGAGGGGGAAGTTTTTTTTGAAAAAATTTTCCGAGTTTTTTTTTTTTTTTTCAAAAATTGTTTTATTTTATTTTTTAAAGCGCTTTTTTTTTTCTGAAAAATTTTCTAAGTTGTTTTTTTTCGAAATTTTTTGCTAGTGTCTAGGTAGAAATAATGGGCTCTTTGGCCTAGGGATTTGCCTCTCGTAATGGGCAGAAGTATGAAATTTCTCCCTACTAAAAAAAGTACTAGTTTGATGAGCTTCCAACGAAAACTTCCTTAAGGCCAATGTCCACTCCAAAAGTTGTGTTTCTGAGACAATAGATGGCGCTGAAAATATTCCTGGATTTTCTCTTAGGCTATTAATTTTTTTTGAAATTTTCTAACGCAGATCTTCTTTATTTAGATAAACTTAGGGAGCTATCCAGACAAATTTCCAAAAAAATTTTCCGTGGAAATTTTAAATTTTCTATTTTTTGTAATATTCAAAAAAAAAATTGGAAAAACGGGTACAGGACACATTCCTCTATTTATTTAAAGAATTTTGACGCCCTAAAAACGAAAATCGATCCATAAATTTCCGCGGAAACTCAAAATGTTCAAAATTTGGTCTACTTCAAAAGAAGCGCCGCGCCCTTCGTGTTTCCAAAGTGATGAGTAGAGCTCGGATTTATATGCAGTAAAAAACCCTAAATATGCCATATAATATGCAGTAAAAAACACCGAAATATGCAGTAAAAACATTGAAATATGCAGCAATATGCAGTAAAACACGCCGAAATATGCAATGAAGATGAGGAAAAATAAAAAAATATTGATAAGTAGAGCTCGGATTTATATGCAGTAAAAAAACCCTAAATATGCCATATCCTAAATATGCCATAAATATGCAGTAAAAACACCGAAATATGCAGCAATATGCAGTAAAACACGCCGAAATATGCAATGAAGATGAGGAAAAATAAAAAAATATTGATAAGTAGAGCTCGGATTTATATGCAGTAAAAAAACCCTAAATATGCCATATAATATGCAGTAAAAAACACCAAATATGCAGTAAAAACACCGAATATGCAGCAATATGCAGTAAAACACGCCGAAATATGCAATGAAGATGAGGAAAAATAAAAAATATTGATAAGTAGAGCTCGGATTTATATGCAGTAAAAAAACCCTAAATATGCCATATAATATGCAGTAAAAAACACCGAAATATGCAGTAAAAACACCGAAATATGCAGCAATATGCAGTAAAACACGCCGAAATATGCAATGAAGATGAGGAAAAATAAAAAAATATTGATAAGTAGAGCTCGGATTTATATGCAGTAAAAAAACCCTAAATATGCCATATAATATGCAGTAAAAAACACCGAAATATGCAGTAAAAACACCGAAATATGCAGCAATATGCAGTAAAACACGCCGAAATATGCAATGAAGATGAGGAAAAATAAAAAAATATTGATAAGTAGAGCTCGGATTTATATGCAGTAAAAAAACCCTAAATATGCCATATAATATGCAGTAAAAAACACCGAAATATGCAGTAAAAACACCGAAATATGCAGCAATATGCAGTAAAACACGCCGAAATATGCAATGAAGATGAGGAAAAATAAAAAAATATTGATAAGTAGAGCTCGGATTTATATGCAGTAAAAAAACCCTAAATATGCCATATAATATGCAGTAAAAAACACCGAAATATGCAGTAAAAACACCGAAATATGCAGCAATATGCAGTAAAACACGCCGAAATATGCAATGAAGATGAGGAAAAATAAAAAAATATTGATAAGTAGAGCTCGGATTTATATGCAGTAAAAAAACCCTAAATATGCCATATAATATGCAGTAAAAAACACCGAAATATGCAGTAAAAACACCGAAATATGCAGCAATATGCAGTAAAACACGCCGAAATATGCAATGAAGATGAGGAAAAATAAAAAAATATTGATAAGTAGAGCTCGGATTTATATGCAGTAAAAAAACCCTAAATATGCCATATAATATGCAGTAAAAAACACCGAAATATGCAGTAAAAACACCGAAATATGCAGCAATATGCAGTAAAACACGCCGAAATATGCAATGAAGATGAGGAAAAATAAAAAATATTGATAAGTAGAGCTCGGATTTATATGCAGTAAAAAAACCCTAAATATGCCATATAATATGCAGTAAAAAACACCGAAATATGCAGTAAAAACACCGAAATATGCAGCAATATGCAGTAAAACACGCCGAAATATGCAATGAAGATGAGGAAAAATAAAAAAATATTGATAAGTAGAGCTCGGATTTATATGCAGTAAAAAAAACCCTAAATATGCCATATAATATGCAGTAAAAAACACCGAAATATGCAGTAAAAACACCGAAATATGCAGCAATATGCAGTAAAACACGCCGAAATATGCAATGAAGATGAGGAAAAATAAAAAAATATTGATAAGTAGAGCTCGGATTTATATGCAGTAAAAAAACCCTAAATATGCCATATAATATGCAGTAAAAAACACCGAAATATGCAGCAATATGCAGTAAAACACGCCGAAATATGCAATGAAGATGAGGAAAAATAAAAAAATATTGATAAGTAGAGCTCGGATTTATATGCAGTAAAAAAACCCTAAATATGCCATATAATATGCAGTAAAAAACACCAAATATGCAGTAAAAACACCGAAATATGCAGCAATATGCAGTAAAACACGCCGAAATATGCAATGAAGATGAGGAAAAATAAAAAAATATTGATAAGTAGAGCTCGGATTTATATGCAGTAAAAAAACCCTAAATATGCCATATAATATGCAGTAAAAAACACCGAAATATGCAGTAAAAACACCGAAATATGCAGCAATATGCAGTAAAACACGCCGAAATATGCAATGAAGATGAGGAAAAATAAAAAAATATTGATAAGTAGAGCTCGGATTTATATGCAGTAAAAAACCCTAAATATGCCATATAATATGCAGTAAAAAACACCGAAATATGCAGTAAAAACACCGAAATATGCAGCAATATGCAGTAAAACACGCCGAAATATGCAATGAAGATGAGGAAAAATAAAAAAATATTGATAAGTAGAGCTCGGATTTATATGCAGTAAAAAAACCCTAAATATGCCATATAATATGCAGTAAAAAACACCGAAATATGCAGTAAAAACACCGAAATATGCAGCAATATGCAGTAAAACACGCCGAAATATGCAATGAAGATGAGGAAAAATAAAAAAATATTGATAAGTAGAGCTCGGATTTATATGCAGTAAAAAAACCCTAAATATGCCATATAATATGCAGTAAAAAACACCGAAATATGCAGTAAAAACACCGAAATATGCAGCAATATGCAGTAAAACACGCCGAAATATGCAATGAAGATGAGGAAAAATAAAAAAATATTGATAAGTAGAGCTCGGATTTATATGCAGTAAAAAAAACCCTAAATATGCCATATAATATGCAGTAAAAAACACCGAAATATGCAGTAAAAACACCGAAATATGCAGCAATATGCAGTAAAACACGCCGAATATGCAATGAAGATGAGGAAAAATAAAAAATATTGATAAGTAGAGCTCGGATTTATATGCAGTAAAAAAACCCTAAATATGCCATATAATATGCAGTAAAAAACACCGAAATATGCAGTAAAAACACCGAAATATGCAGCAATATGCAGTAAAACACGCCGAAATATGCAATGAAGATGAGGAAAAATAAAAAAATATTGATAAGTAGAGCTCGGATTTATATGCAGTAAAAAAACCCTAAATATGCCATATAATATGCAGTAAAAAACACCGAAATATGCAGTAAAAACACCGAAATATGCAGCAATATGCAGTAAAACACGCCGAAATATGCAATGAAGATGAGGAAAAATAAAAAAATATTGATAAGTAGAGCTCGGATTTATATGCAGTAAAAAAACCCTAAATATGCCATATAATATGCAGTAAAAACACCGAAATATGCAGTAAAAACACCGAAATATGCAGCAATATGCAGTAAAACACGCCGAAATATGCAATGAAGATGAGGAAAAATAAAAAAATATTGATAAGTAGAGCTCGGATTTATATGCAGTAAAAAAACCCTAAATATGCCATATAATATGCAGTAAAAAACACCGAAATATGCAGTAAAAACACCGAAATATGCAGCAATATGCAGTAAAACACGCCGAAATATGCAATGAAGATGAGGAAAAATAAAAAAATATTGATAAGTAGAGCTCGGATTTATATGCAGTAAAAAAACCCTAAATATGCCATATAATATGCAGTAAAAAACACCGAAATATGCAGTAAAAACACCGAAATATGCAGCAATATGCAGTAAAACACGCCGAAATATGCAATGAAGATGAGGAAAAATAAAAAAATATTGATAAGTAGAGCTCGGATTTATATGCAGTAAAAAAAACCCTAAATATGACATATAATATGCAGTAAAAAACACCGAAATATGCAGTAAAAACACCGAAATATGCAGCAATATGCAGTAAAACACGCCGAATATGCAATGAAGGTGAGGAAAAATAAAAAAATATTGATAAGTAGAGCTCGGATTTATATGCAGTAAAAAAACCCTAAATATGCCATATAATATGCAGTAAAAAACACCGAAATATGCAGTAAAAACACCGAAATATGCAGCAATATGCAGTAAAACACGCCGAAATATGCAATGAAGATGAGGAAAAATAAAAAAATATTGATAAGTAGAGCTCGGATTTATATGCAGTAAAAAAACCCTAAATATGCCATATAATATGCAGTAAAAAACACCGAAATATGCAGTAAAAACACCGAAATATGCAGCAATATGCAGTAAAACACGCCGAAATATGCAATGAAGATGAGGAAAAATAAAAAAATATTGATAAGTAGAGCTCGGATTTATATGCAGTAAAAAAACCCTAAATATGCCATATAATATGCAGTAAAAAACACCAAAATATGCAGTAAAAACACCGAAATATGCAGCAATATGCAGTAAAACACGCCGAAATATGCAATGAAGATGAGGAAAAATAAAAAAATATTGATAAGTTTCAAATATGCAAATATATGCAATAACTCTCAAATATGCAAAAATATGCAATATAAAATTTAAACCATGGTATCTAGGTGGTGTAATTCGGATAAATACCTAATCATTTAAGTCCTATCTCATAGCAAAAAGAATATGCAATTGCATACGAATCCGAGCTCTAGTGATAACTGATAACTGATAAGTGGTTTGTTTTGTTTTTTAGTAAGCTTTTATCACTTGTAAACATCATTTTCGCGGGTCTTTGAAATAGTCCAGTGAAATTAGACTTTTAGGGACGAATAATAACTGTTGGAAAGCTGGATAATAATTATGGTTCTACTACGATTTTCACGGGTAGTCCACTTTGACAAATTTGGGTGGTGTTTTTTGACTGTCGATATAGTAACAATATAGGAGGGGGAAGTAAATGGGAAGGGGAAGTATAAAGGAGGGGGAAGTATAAGGGAGGGGACGTAAAAAAGAGGGGGAAGTATATGGGAGAGGAAGTATAACAGAGGGGGAAGTATAACGGAGGGGGAAGTATAATTTTTCTACAACTTGGAAATTAAACTGCATTAAGTTGGCTACAGTGGCAGCATTTTTCTTTACATGGTTAATCGATCGCTGGGCGAAAAGGGGAGTTTAGGGAAGACGGGTTACATAAACATTACATTCCGGAAAGCTATCCAATTATTTTTCATAAAAAAGCCGACTTCTCGCCTTCATTTTACCCAAAATTTCCCCCCAAACATTTTATATCTCCTAATTTTTTCATTAAAGTTAAGATTTTGCGTTATTTATATGCGTGAGGACTTCAGGGGATCAAAAAAAAAAAAAAAAAAAAAAAAAAAAAAAAAAAAAAAAAAAAAAAAATACCCATCGTAACATTTTTTAAAATTTAGATATACAGGGTACTCCTGAGACATCCGAACTTCGTTATTTCATACGCTAACCTTAATTTTTACTACTCAAATCACTTCTACGCTTAATTTCAAGCAAATTTTACTAAATATAATTTTTTGATAGGATCAACCGTTTACGAGTTATTTGCTCCGGAAGTATCTGACCTTGAAACTTAAGATGCTAATAACTCAAGAACGGTTGGACCTATAAAAAATTGTACTTAGTCAAATTGGCTTAAAATCAAACGAAGAAACTATCTATGACGCCATTTTTTAATTTGAATACAGGTTGCCCCTGAAAGATCCGAACTTCGTTATTTCTGCAAACCCTACTTTATAATAAAATAGATCAATTTAGGCCTAATTTTAAGTATATTTTACTAAAAGCAATTTTTGACAGGATCAACTGTTTCTGATTTATCTGTTCCGGAAGTAAATGACCTTGAAACTTAAGATGCTGATAACACAAGAACGGTTGGTTCTATCAAAAAATTGTATTTAGTGAAATTGGCTTAAAAAATGATTTCTGACGTCAAGACATCGGTTTTTTATTTAATTTAAAGAAATTTGGGTTATCCTGTCCTAAAATTTAAAGTCTTGATGGCTTTTTTTTTTGAAAAGAAAAGAAGGGCGCGAGAGTAGAAGGCTGCTGTATTGATTGGCGTAGGGGTGGCAGGTCTCCGGGTACACTTCATCTGGTCCCAAGTAGCCTTCTGTCACCCCCTTTTCTCTACTTATTACAATTTTTTTAATTCCCCTTTTTAAACACGGAAATATGGCTTGATCCTCCCTCTGGGCGGAGTTTAGGGGAAAAAAATCGTTTTTTATTCGAAATTAGTTCGAACGTAGGTTGAATAAAAGAGTAGGAGGAGAAATTGAAATTCAGATAAGTGCCAATCGCAGGGGGCGCCCCATTCTGATTGACGTCAGAAAGGAAATTCGGGACCCCGGCTTTCCATAAATATTTAAAAGACTTTTACCCCGATCAATTCTTGCGGGGAAGAAAAAAAAGAGAAAAATCTCAAAATGACCAGAGGGTCAGAGACGTTGACCACCAACCCACGAAGGAATCTTAACACATCACAAACAAATAAGCCTACTGAGGATGGTTAAGTTTTTCTCAACTTGCCCCCACCAATTTTATTGAGAAAATAAATCATTCTATCTCTTAAACTATTTGTCTTAGAAAAAACATTATTTAGACTTTTTTGAAGAAAATTTAATGTAGGTTAATTTTGAACTTAGTTACAGACTCGCTAGGATCAATATTTTTCGAGATATCGACGAAAAACTAATTTCTAGAACTAACTTCACCGTTTTGGGAAAAACTGAGTGAATACCCTCTCACCTCTTTATCTCCTAAACTAATCGCCCTATAAATAAGACGCATAAAACTTTTTTGAAGGAAATTTAATGTAGATTAATTTTGAACTTAGTTATAGACTCGCTAGGATCAATATTTTTCGAGATATCGACGAAAAACTTTAATTTCGAGAATTATACTTCACCGTTTTGGGAAAAACTGAGTAAATACCCTCTCACCTCTTTATCTCCTAAACTAATCGCCCTATAAATAAGACGCATAAAACTTTTTGAAGGAAATTTA
Organism: Orius insidiosus; assembly: GCA_014119065.1. Taxonomy (NCBI): domain Eukaryota; kingdom Metazoa; phylum Arthropoda; class Insecta; order Hemiptera; family Anthocoridae; genus Orius; species Orius insidiosus. Next base: position 17,250 of record JACGAQ010003455.1, read on the forward strand.
ATGTAGATTAATTTTGAACTTAGTTATAGACTCGCTAGGATCAATATTTTCGAGATATCGACGAAAAACTTAATTTCGAGAATATACTTCACCGTTTTGGGAAAAACTGAGTAAATACCCTCTCACCTCTTTATCTCCTAAACTAATCGCCCTATAAATAAGACGCATAAAACTTTTTGAAGGAAATTTAATGTAGATTAATTTTGAACTTAGTTATAGACTCGCTAGGATCAATTTTTTCGAGATATCGACGAAAAACTTAATTTCGAGAATTATACTTCACCGTTTTGGGAAAAACTGAGTAAATACCCTCTCACCTCTTTATCTCCTAAACTAATCGCCCTATAAATAAGACGCATAAAACTTTTTTGAAGGAAATTTAATGTAGATTAATTTTGAACTTAGTTATAGACTCGCTAGGATCAATATTTTTCGAGATATCGACGAAAAACTTTAATTTCGAGAATTATACTTCACCGTTTTGGGAAAAACTGAGTAAATACCCTCTCACCTCTTTATCTCCTAAACTAATCGCCCTATAAATAAGACGCATAAAACTTTTTTGAAGGAAATTAATGTATTAATTTTGAACTTAGTTATAGACTCGCTAGGATCAATATTTTTCGAGATATCGACGAAAAACTATAATTTCTAGAACTAAACTTCACCGTTTGGGAAAAACTGAGTGAATACCCTCTCACCTCTTATCTCCTAAACTAATCGCCCTATAAATAAGACGCATAAAACTTTTTGAAGGAAATTAATGTAGATTAATTTTGAACTTAGTTATAGACTCGCTAGGATCAATATTTTTCGAGATATCGACGAAAAACTTTAATTTCGAGAATTATACTTCACCGTTTTGGGAAAAACTGAGTAAATACCCTCTCACCTCTTTATCTCCTAAACTAATCGCCCTATAAATAAGACGCATAAAACTTTTTGAAGGAAATTTAATGTAGATTAATTTTGAACTTAGTTATAGACTCGCTAGGATCAATATTTTTCGAGATATCGACGAAAAACTTAATTCGAGATTATACTTCACCGTTTTGGGAAAAACTGAGTAAATACCCTCTCACCTCTTTATCTCCTAAACTAATCGCCCTATAAATAAGACGCATAAAACTTTTTTGAAGGAAATTTAATGTAGATTAATTTTGAACTTAGTTATAGACTCGCTAGGATCAATATTTTTCGAGATATCGACGAAAAACTTTAATTTCGAGAATTATACTTCACCGTTTTGGGAAAAACTGAGTAAATACCCTCTCACCTCTTTATCTCCTAAACTAATCGCCCTATAATAAGACGCATAAAACTTTTTTGAAGGAAATTTAATGTAGATTAATTTTGAACTTAGTTATAGACTCGCTAGGATCAATATTTTTCGAGATATCGACGAAAAACTTTAATTTCGAGAATTACTTCACCGTTTTGGGAAAAACTGAGTAAATACCCTCTCACCTCTTATCTCCTAAACTAATCGCCCTATAAATAAGACGCATAAAACTTTTTGAAGGAAATTTATGTAGATTAATTTTGAACTTAGTTATAGACTCGCTAGGATCATATTTTTCGAGATATCGACGAAAAACTTTAATTTCGAGAATTATACTTCACCGTTTTGGGAAAAACTGAGTAAATACCCTCTCACCTCTTTATCTCTAAACTAATCGCCCTATAAATAAGACGCATAAAACTTTTTTGAAGGAAATTTAATGTAGATTAATTTGAACTTAGTTATAGACTCGCTAGGATCATATTTTTCGAGATCGACGAAAAAACTGTAATACCAACAGTGGACCTCAGTAGAGTTAGAGACTTGACCACTTACACGAATGATGGCTCTTGTCTAGTCAGAAACCTTGACTCGACCAGTAATGGCGTCATTTCTTTTGTATCCAGCTGGTCAAATTGTGTTTTTTAGAGTGAGAAACTATTGGAAAACAGTTTTGAATGGCTTATCGATAGTGTTGAGGTCCCACACGCCTTCCCACACGCCCCTTTTATGTCATTCGTCTGGAATTTCGGTCAGCTTTTGAAGAAAAAAAAAAAAGGATTTTTCAACTTCAATTCCCCCTTTTTTTAAGGTTAACCTAGTTATTGAATTTTAAAGTGAAAATAAGGATTTTCAATTTTCGCATGCCTTGACGAAATGACTCATAGGGGGAACCTGGCCTCTACAGATAAAAAGCCCATTAAACAACATGCAACCTTTTTATTCTGTAAAAACTTAAAAAAAAAAACATTATTTTCAAAAAAAAAATTTGCTGATATAGTCTAAAAAAGTTCAGTTTTTCGTCGATAACTCGCAAACTATTGATCCTAGCGAGTCTGTCACTAAGTTCAAAATTAATCTACGTTAAATTTCCTTTAAAAAGAATAATAGGTTTTTTTTCTAGGGCGAATAGTTTAGAAGATACAGAGGTAGGAGGGTTTTCACTTTTTCCCAAAAAAGTGAAATGTTTTAGAAATTACAGTTTTTCGTCGATATCGAAAAGATTGATCCTAGCGAGTCTGTCACTAAGTTCAAAATTAAATCTACGTTAAATTTCCGAAAAAGAATAATGTTTTTTCTAGAATGAGAAATACGAAAAAAATTTTCTCGCTAAATAACCGAGAAAATCTCAAAAAACGTTAAAAAATCTGGCAAAAAATTTTTTTTCAAACCGCTGGAACCCCCGAAAAGGTTATTTCTGCCACAAAGAAAACTCGTGAAAATCAGGAAAACACAAGAAATTACGTATTTTTCTAAAAAAAAAATTGAGGGAAATATGCCAAAACAATCCTATATATTTTGTTGCCCTCAAAGACAGAGGAAAAAAATTAGGAAAACCAAAAAAAAAAAAGTTATATCTGTGGAAAAATGTGGGAAACACCAAAAAGATGGTTTTTTTAAACAAAGACCGAAAATCCAAAAAAATTTTCGTCGATCTAGAAAAAAGGGACAAAAAAATTCTGAAAAGATTGCTTTTTGGCAGAAAGATCAGTAAAACGAGGAAAAAACCTGCACTTTTGCGAAGGAAAAAGGATTCCATGTCCAAGAAACACCCTTTTTCACGTCTTTGTGCCCAGAAACCACGGATTTATCGGCTATCTAGAATCTCGAAGCCAATTAAACACCCTTTTTGGGGTTTATCGATTTTACTTGTCTTTAAAACACCATTTTTATCGGTTTTCTTTGGCGTTTTCTCTATTAAACACCCATTTTGGGGTGTTTCCCCACGCTTCTAATTATGTTTTTTGGGCGTTTACCACGATTTATTTGTCCAATAAACACCCTTTTTTCACGTCTTTATACCCAGAAATCAATGATTTATCATCTTTCTCGAATCTAGAAGCCAATAAAACACCCTTTTTGGGGTTTATCGATTTTACTTGTCTTTAAAACACCATTTTTATCGGTTTTTTTTGGCGTTTCCTCTATAAAACGGGTGTTTCTTTGGGTGTTTCCCACTCTTTTCAAAATGTTTTTGGGGCTTTTACCATGATTTTTTTTGTCTAAGAAACACCCATTTTTCCCGCCCAGAAACCACGGATTTATCGTTTTCGAATCGTCCTAAAAGACCGAAAAAATCCTAAACATTTTCGTCGATCTAGAAAAAAGGGACAAAAAAAATTGAGAAATTATGAAAAGATTGTTTTTTTGGCAGAAAGATCAGTAAACGAGGAAAATCCTGCACTTTTGCGAAGGAAGAACCTTGAAAAACGCCCGAAAATAAAAAACTGTCATTTTAATGGAAAAACGGGGAAAGGCCTAGGAAATGCAGCAGTTGGCAAACTTGGTGAATGTGGAAATAACAGATTTTACTGTTTGGTTGGTAACAGCTGCATATCTTCAAGGAAGCCCATAAAAAAAATATATTTTTACATCCTTCACCCACTCATAGCGCACAAATAAATAAAACAAACCCAGTGAAACATTAAAATGTAACTTTTATTTCCTATAGACAAAATAGATTAAAAAATAACAATAAAATATAAAAGCTCAAGAACAGTGATAATCTTCTATTGTCAATAGTAAATTTATTCCATTAATAAAATGTGGTGGGGAGGGAAAAAATAATGACAATCGTAAAAAAGGCGATAAAAAACCGTCCACTTTTAGATGGCTTTCAGATTAAAACTGTCAATTTTTTATGACGGAAGACAGCGAAAAAGCCATTAACATAAATGCTCCTGGAATGTACTTTCGTAGTTGACGATTTGCGTTTTATTTTTTAACTATTTCTCGAAGGATTTTAGAAGAAAAAATTAATGTTTTTCGAAGTGTCCTGAAGAATATTGAATTTACAATGTCGTTTGGAATTTAAGTATTTCTCAGGAGTGTAAGAAAATAGTGAAAATTGATACAAGTTGATATAAGTGAAGGAATGAGATAGGGAGTCGGCTCATTACTGTGGGTCGGGGCCCAGGAAAAATCCCTGGGAGAAGTACGCCAAGTATTTATATTGCCGTCATATAAAAAGGCGCAATCATTTCACCTGTCTTCACCTCCCCGCCTAAAGACGGCCTCTACAAAACCTAATCTGGATCTAGGGACATTAGACATGCCGGAGTATTTTGTCTAATTAAATTTGTATTAATTATTATACGGTGGCGGACTTGGTGAGGTGGAGAGGAGACATTTTTCAAATAAGGACATCCGCCATTTGCGACCGTTCCAACTTCCGCGAGAACTACTTAGCTACTTGTCCTCGTCGGCGCTTTTTGAATTTCTAATAAAAAAAAAGTTTTTTTAAGTTCAACTACCTGTCTTGCAAGTTCATCATTTCACGCAAGTTACTACAATTTATAGATCTTAAAAGTTTTACACACATAACAATATTATTTTAACACTTTATGTTTCTCATATTTCTATACTATAAACATGTTTAACAATGTCCTCGCCCCTCCGCCCCATCTCTTTAGAAAAAAATCATCATTTTTGCCAATAAAACCAACTTCTTACAAGGGCTTCTTTTGGCTTTACCATTTTTCTTTTTCCTTTCCTCCGTAAAACACCTTTTTTGGGGAGTTTACCAAGATTTCATGTCCAAGAAATACCCATTTTCACGTCTTGTTCCCAGAAACCACGGATTTATCGTCTATCTACAATCTCGAAGCCGATGAAACACCTTTTTTGGGCGTTTATCGATTTTATTATTTTGAAACACCGTTTTATAGGTTTTCTTTGGCCTTTCCTCTAAAAAACCCTTTTTGGGGCGTTTCCCAGTCTTTTAAAAATGTTTTTGGGGCTTTTACCATGATTTTTTGTTCAATAAACACCCTTTTTTCACGTCTTTACACCCAGAAATCATGGATTTAATATCTTTCTCGAATCTTGAAGCTAAGTTTTTACTTTTCTAAATATTCTTTTTTTTTTTTCGTTTTTTTTCCGAAAAATTTAAATTTTTCGAAAAAAAAAAAAAGCTAAACTTTTCCAAAAACTTAGAATAACAAAAACCTTGCCCCTCCGTTATACTTCCCCTCCCTTATACTGCCCCTCCGTTATGCTTTCCCTCCCTTATACTGCCCCCTCCGTTATGCTTTCTTTCCCTTATACTTCTCTCCCTTATACTTCCCCTCCGTTATACTTCCCCGCCCTTACTTCCCCCTCCGATATTTTTTACTTCTCTTTAAGGAAGTTTTCGTTGGAAGTTCTTCAAACTAGTACTTTTTGACAGTGAAACCCCAATTTTCCGGATTTCAGTAAAAAAAAATTTTTTTGAGCAATTTTTGATCAGCTGGGTGTAATAGATGTGTTCATGAATTCAAGAGATTTCAGCGTGAAAGGTGATTTTCATATTGCAATCGTTTTGGGATTTTTGATAAAAAAATCTGACGAATTGCCTTTCTACAAGATAAAACATGAAATTTTCTAAAATGAATCACTGATTCACAGACATCTTAATCCCCGTTTTTTTCCAAAGTTTTTTTTTTTTGTCGGTCGGAGGGTGTTAACTAAAATACGAAGGGGTTGTAGCACTACAAATCCCCGACATCCGCCTTTGAGCCCCTAGATTTTGACTTCATAACTCCAGTAGACAGTTTCGACGTTAATCCCGCCTAAATCGAGACATGTGTCAACTTTTTAGAACACAAAAGGGTTCTTCTTCGTAAAAAAAGACATACTTAATGGCGTTTTTACATAGGAAATATTTTAAAACAACCTTAACTCTTCAGGTTTGCCAACATTAAGTGAAGAAAAAGCTTGAAATTTTTAACTTTTTTAAAATGTTTAAAAATTACTCGAACAATTTAAAAAAATATTTTAACTACAAAATTCCAGGAGAAAAATTAAAATATATATCAGGGGTTTATTATTGTAATTTAAATTGCTTTTGGTAAAAAGAAACAAACGTGACTCTTCGTTTCTTTTCCAGAAATGAAATTTCTTCTTGGAAAAAGGTTACCTAGATTGAAAAAAAAAAATTTCGGAATTTTTAAATTGCGTCATTATAACCTTCATAATCTAAAGCGCTAATTTATTTTGAATTTTTATATCTTCCGAGGCAAAATGTACTGCTGAAAATTTTGAAATCAGTTCATTTTGAAAGACTTCTGGATTTATTGATAAGGAAATTTATTTTATTTTTGAAATGTCATGTTCATTGATGTCTTGGTGAACGGAGTCGTGAAGCTGTCGCACCCCGGTTTTTTCCGTCTAAAAGCCCTCGCTGACAAAAGGAGAGACCGAGAGAAGAAAAAAAAGTTCTAACCCACTTTCGGAGTCAGCCGTAGTTTATTAGTGTTTTATCTTAAGTAGTTGTTGTCCCAGGTTAATGGGCCGTTAGCCTCATGTCAATGACTAGATATCTCCCGGGGCTCCCCTTATGTAACCACTCCCTACTCTTGTAAAAATCAGATATAACTTTCGGGAATTTTTCCAGTTTTTCCCTCTTTTTTTTTCTCTGCCTTCTCTCTCCCTCGGCCAAATGGCCAATTACGGCCTGGCCTTGAAAGATGAAAAAATGTTAATGCAAGGTCGAGCTTAAATCAAAAAATACATTCTTTATGTATCTTTATCGGGACACCTGTCGGATTCTTATGGAGTTACATTATATTTAAGGCGATATCTTTTATCGAAAAGATGTTACATATTTTATAAATGAATAAAAAATTTAAATTTTAGATAACAATAATTGGAATCAATTTGTCAAATGAAAGTTTTTTTCTCTTCTCCTTCTTCTTCTTCTTCTTCTAAAAAAAGACAAAATAAAATTCATTCAAAGTTTTTTTTTTTGAGCAATTTACACGGTTTTTACAAGAAAAATTTTGTACGAAGAATTGTTTTGGCATTTTCCTGAACTTTCTCAATCTTTCTGCTAAATAACAATTTTTTTGTCCAAGAAATAGGTTCCTTTTAACCCGAATTTTAGTTTAATTTTTGGATATTTGCGCTGAAAAAAGCAATTTTAATGGATTCCAGAGTTTTTTCCGGTCTTACCTTTGAGGAAACACCAAATTTCTTCCCTTTCAGGAAACACCAAATTTTCTTCCCTTTCAGGAAACACAATTTTCTTCCCTTTCAGGAAACACCTAAGTTTCTTCCCTTTCAGGAAACACCAAATTTTCTTCCCTTTCAGGAAACACCAAATTTTCTTCCCTTTCAGGAAACACCAATTTTCTTCCCTTTCAGGAAACACTAAATTTCCCTTTCAGGAAACACCAAATTTTCTTCCCTTTGAGAAAACGCCAAATTTTCTTCCCTTTCAGGAAACACCGAATTTTCTTCCCTTTCAGGAAACACACCAAATTTTCTTCCCTTTCAGGAAACACCAAATTTTCTTCCCTTTCAGGAAACACCAAATTTTCCCTTTCAGGAAACACCAAATTTTCTTCCCTTTCAGGAAACACCTAAGTTTTCTTCCCTTTCAGGAAACACTAATTTTTCTTCCCTTTGAGGAAACACCAAATTGTCTTCTTTTTCTTCAAAAACTGTTTAAATTACTTTGAGAAAGCTTTCACAATTTTTGCTTTTGAAAAATTTGTCCAACTGTCAAGTTAGCATAAAAAATTCAATTTTATTTTAGCCCCCCTTTGTATCTCATGATTTTTCTTAACAAATAGGATTGCGCAAGGGATTATGGCAAACGAGAAAATATTTCCGTTTTGATTAATTTTCAGCGATTTGTCCGACGGTGACAATTTTTAAAAGGAAAGATTATAAACATCGCCAGAATGACTGAGTGGAGAGGATAAAAAAGAGTCTTCGAAATGTCGCCTTTTTCCGGACCACCGAGACACAAAAGGATATTTCGAAGGAAAAACGGTCCCGTCGTATAAGTTGACATTTTTCTTACGATATGACATTCCGAGCTGTTTTAAAGTGAAAAAACCGCGTGATCGGATATGACTCAAAGGTTTTAGCTCCGAAAGAGTGACAAAATCGAATTTATGGAGCCATAAAATCTGGAACAAATTGGAAATGACTCGCGTCATTTGTGAGATGAACATTCCTGAAAAGTCGGCAAAATGTCTAAACTTTAATCCTCTTTTTAGATTAAATTCCAAAAGTTATACTCTAATATTGAACAATGAAATAAATAAACACTCTATTCGTTTTATTGAAATGAAGCTCTGAAGATTCAGGTATTTTTTCGAGGACCCTGGTGGGATGGAAAAAAAAGAAGAAAAAAAATGTTTGACGAGACAAATCTTGGGAAATATTTGTCTACATAAGATGGGATTGTAGATGAGATAGCGCTCAATTATAAAGTGTAATCCACCTTGAGTTGAAGTTAGACTAATGGCTTTGGCTAATGCCACTTCCCCACCGCCGCAGCGCACATTTGTCAGTCGGGCCCTCCTCTTGTCCCTTCCGCCTTTTATTTCTTTTTCTTTTGACCAATTCTAAAAAATATGCCTAATTTGAATAATTTTCACATTTTATTTTCACTCGTTATATTCGTACTGCAGAAATGTGATTTACCGTCGCTGAAGGGGTGTTCATCGTGGATTGGAAGCTAATTTGCAATGCAGGAAGAATGCTACTGGAAAAATTTATTTCTTTTATTTTTTAATTATAGCATGAAATTCTTAGAAGCTTGGGAAAAGCCCGAAAAAAAGGTGTTTTATGGTGGAAACGTACGGAAAGCCTGAAAAAACTTTAAGATGAGTTTTAACTAACGGTAAATTTTCAAAAAAAAAAAAATTTAAAAATTTTCCAAAAAAAAAAAAACTTAGAATAAAATAAAACCTTCCCCCTCCGTTATACTTCCCCTCCCTTATACTTCCCCTCCGTTATACTTCCCCTCCCTTATACTTTCCCCTCCGTTATTCTTCCCTCCTATATTTTTTACTTCTCTTTAAGGTAGCCCCGACCACACTTTTGGAACCCCTGCTCTAATAGAACTATAGAAGATATTGTATTACTCTCCGGTTTTTGGGAGGTTTTCCTTTCTCCAACGTTGTGATTGCGTTTTTGCATAGCACATCACGGCCGCAATTTTCATCCAATTTTTATAAATGGTGGGAGTCGTTCTGAATCGATAATGGGTAGCATTCATACAGAAGACTTTGCCCATCGGGTATTCGTCTCTACTCGAGCATTAACCGACCGAACCCCGAGGCAACGAAAAAAAAAAATCTCTTATATCCACACGCAAAACAATATCTCACTCATTTTACTGTAAATTATAAACATGTTTTTCCTCCTTTCACCGCATTTTTCCCCTCCTACTCTCCTTCATTTGTACGCCAAATGAGTTAATTAGGACGCGTATAGTTCCCGAGTCATAAACGACAATTTGTCGGCTTTCGAAAGCACGACGATTCCGTTAAAATCGCCCCGAGGGCTTTAGATTTTAACGGTTGATGAAGAAAGGAGTGCTCAAAATTTCAGCTCCGACCGAGTCATGTCACGGATATTATAAAATCGTTCAATATTGTCTTTTTATTAGGTTGTTAATATTTTGAGGGACTTCCATGGAAAAAATTGGAGGATCTTCTTGGTTGGTCACACTGGTCATCCATGATTTGGGGCCGTTTTTCAAAAATCTGTACCTTCTAGACCAGTGATTCTCAACGGTGGCGATACCTTTGGTCGGAAAACCTATAACCGGCCCTTTGGTCCGAAAACCTATAAACCGGCCCTTTGGTCCAAAAAAACCTATAATCCCGGCCCTTTGGTACGAAAACCTATAATCCGGCCCTTTGGTCCGAAAACCTATAATCCGGCCCTTTGGTCCGAAAACCAATATTCCGGAACTTTGGTCGGAAAACCTATAATCCGGCCCTATAGTCCGAAAACCTATATTCCGGCCCTTTGGTTCAAAAAACCTATATTCTGGAACTTTGGTCGGAAAACCTACAACCGGACCTTTGGTCCAAAAAAAACCTATATTCCGGAACTTTGGTCGGAAAACCTATAATCCGGCTCTTTGGTCGGAAAACCTATACGGAGCCCTTTGGTCCGAAAACCAATATTCCGGAACTTTGGTCGGAAAACCTATAATCCGGCCCTATAGTCCGAATACCTATATTCCGGCCCTTTGGTTCAAAACACCTATACATATTCTGGAACTTCGGTTGGAAAACCTATAATCCAGCCCTTTAGTCCGAAACCTATAATCCGGCCCTTTGGTCCAAAAAACCCTTATTCTGGTCTTGGTCGGAAAACCAATAATCCGGCCCTTTGGACCGAAAACCTATAATCAGGCTCCCGTTTTCAAGCTCCCCTTGGCGGCGCGCTAAATGCTTGGTTACAGGGGGAGCGCAGGCTTCAAAAAGGTTGAGAATCACTGTTCTAGACTCTCCTAAAGTGTGGTCTTTTCTACGTCGCTTCAAAAATTCAATTTTGTCCCCCTAATCGTCCGGCAATTTTTCTGAGGTTCTAAGTAACATTTTCTCTTCAGCATGAGACCCCTTCATCTCTGACGCATAAAAAAAAAATTCTTGAGTCTTTATGGAAAAATCTAGCGAATTTAAAACACATACGTGCATTATCTATGAAGTTGGTTTTAAAAAAATATGAATTTATGTTTTGAAGCATTTGATATTCGTATGCGTGCCGAGAGCGGGAAACGGCCCATCTTTACGTGCTTCTCCCTCCTTTCGGGACCTCGGATCGTAGATCAAGAGGCCGTGAATGCCTCAACCTAGGAACAACTTTGTCGCGTGCACCTCTCTCCCAACAATAAACAAATTACGCCGCGCGGAATTCAAACCCGACGACAACCTTATTTCAAACTAGACCACGTACATCACGGATCTCGCGTGTTTTAATTAAACACTACGTTTAAAAATAAAGTCAAATGTAGAGCATACTGCTGTACTTCCTCAGTCTTAAGGGGATATGAGGGTTTAAGTTGGTTGCTTTGTACATATTTCGTTGTGAGCGACGGTTTTCGGTTTTTCCCTTCTATCTTGGAAACCGTCGCTCAAAACGAAAAAATGTCTTAAGTAAAAGTTGTAGCTACGGAAATTTACTACATAAAATATCTTTTTAGTTTTTTCCGTCAGAGCAATATTTTAGGAGATATGAAGGTTTTAAGTTTTCAGACAGGCTCTGTAGGATTATTAGTTTTAACCTCATAACTCCTTAAATATTGCTCTTACGCAAATAAAAACAAATAAATTTTTGTAGGAAATCTTTGTACCTACAA
>JACGAQ010003456.1:0-28819 GCA_014119065.1 Orius insidiosus
CCCTACACATAAAAGTCTTTTTACACCTGAACCGTCGAGATTCTCGTAAATTTTTAACACACGCGAAAACGGGTTAAAAACGGGTGTTTACCTGTACAGTATCTCGGCTCGTCCGAATTGTCGCCGCAGTCGTCGATCCCGTTGCAGTACAAATCGAGCGGTATGCACTTTCCATTCCGGCAAGGGAGTTTGAGAAATTCTACATGCTCCGCAGTCCGATTACGATCAAACACCACCACATCCCTAAAATCATCCTTATTCAATACTTACAATACGCTTTTAATCAACCCCCTAATTCCAATTACCGTCGACATCGATCCCACGCCATTTTCTCGGGAAATCCTCTCCGCGCGACGTATAAATGGGATCTTGATCGCTTAATTTGCTCTTGTAAAATCCCATCATACTTACGCCCCATTATCAATGTTTTACAAACCAAAATTAATTTTTTTTTGATTGAATAACATTCTTTAGAACCCAAACACTTCTTTCCATGTAGAACCGACTCGGCTGTCGGATGAAAAACAGACGGACGGACGGCCGGCACAAGGACAAATCACACATCAATTTTCCTCTGCTGGGCCTGGAAGGTGTCATAATAACTTCTATGAATTCAAAACTTTTAAAAAAGCCCAAAAAAGAAGTGGATTATTGGATGCTTCCCTGAAGCTGCCCTATGAATCCCACAACCGATAAGAAATTTTCATTTTCCTAAAATTTGCATACTTCAAATTGTAAATTTTTAGTATGAAGGATTTAATTACCATCGGTGTTTGAACCCCTTAGCCTAAAATGTGCAGAAGCTGTGGGCCCTCCTGTGTGCTCAGTTCCGCTCCCAATCAGGCTTGTCTCCCACAACATCCCCTCCGGAGTTACAAACTCGTTTGTATTCTGAATTTAATTAGCTGTCCTAGTTCGGCTTAAAATGAATAAATAAAAATTGTCCAATCCGTGCGATAACGTTGTTAGATCGACACGAATGAGCGTCGTATAAAGAAAGGCGTCGAAGGAAGACGTGGAATTTCACAGGAGATGTGCAGAGAGAAAAAAGAAAAAAGTAACCCTTTTCGTCCCCCACCACCTTTTTTTTTCTCTCTCTCACCCCCTCAAACAACCCTTTCGGGTACTTTCCGAGGCGGTTTTCTATCCTTTTTTATGACCCTCTTTGATGAAACTGCCCTTTCAAATGTATTTATAAAAGGTTATATATTTTTTTTTTGCTGTGAAAACTAACAAAAGTGTCCCTTTATCAGCGAAAAAAAGTAGAAAATAAGTTTTTCTAAACTTGAAGAAATTGATTGTTGAAGCCCCTCGATTCATTTAGCGAACTTTGAGTACTGTTGTAATCTGATCCAAACTTCCCATCACCAAAGAACTACTTTATTTTTATATACAGTGATGATTGGGAGGTGGCAACTACAATAATGGACACATTTTCATGTCTTCAGAAGAGCTGAAGTTAATTTTGAAACTGTAGTGAACCTTGAGAAACAGGCATTCCAATTAGTCTAGAAGAAGAAAGGTGGCTAACAAGAGACGAGCTATTTAAATAAAAGCGTTTACTGGGAAGTGATGGGTTCTAAATAGTGTAGAGTTCTAGAGAATTCCAAAATACAGGTTTGCCAAACTAAATTCTATGCAACCCTGATTTCTTTCTTGGTGACTGCCACAGCAAACTCTGAATGATTTAAACATTCTAAAATAGCTTTTCCGCCCAAAATTTTTTTTCATAAAATATTAGGCGTCATAAGAAGGGAGGGGAAAAAGTGGGCCATATTCGGGCTTATTGAATATAGAAAGGACATCCAATATAGAAGAGCACTACCCGGAAAGGGTTGACCGTCCTTTAATAATAGAGAAACGAAGGTAGAAAATGGTACTTTCCTTTTTTTCAAAAAAAAAATTTAGATTGGGTAAGTTCGAAAACTTTGAGCATAAACATCACCCTTTTCAAGTCACCTCCAGAAACGCGGGCATGAAATTCATATTAAATCAGACCAATTAACAAAGACCCTTCACCCCGTTTAATTATCCATCTTCACCTTCGTCGTTGGTTTAAATAAATAAAAAAAATTAAAACAATCATTGAATGAATCGGATTTTCTAAAGTCAATTTACTCTCCCTCTCTTTTGTTCTCTCTTTGTTCTCTCTTTCCGATTTTCCCTTTTTCAATTGAGGAAAAAAAAACCTTTACCCAAAATTTTTTTCTTTATCCAATAAATGAGGGTATTGAAAGGTGGGGTAAAGACGTTGATGTGACATGGCAAATTGAAATGTCGGATCAATTTCATTGAATGAAAGAAGAAAAAATTAATTCTGTGAGATTGGAATTTTTTATAATATGAAATTTACCTGTAGATCTTGTGCAATTAAAATGAACCATAATATGACGCTGTTTGGGGAGACGATGCGTAAATAGTGCTTGGTGTGATAGGAGATTTTTTATATTTGATGTGGCGTGCTGTGAGGTAGGCGGTTGGGAGGACTGATAGGAGTCGGTTGGGGTTCGGATCGATTTAGCCCACCCACGCCTTTCCACCTGCCTCTCACACTATTGCACCAAATCTGACCTCCATACAGAGCTTTACAATACGGAGAGGCCTCTTTTTTCCCGCCTCCTACATTTTCGCCCTCACGTATAGGGAAACGAGCGCGTTTGTTTTCGACACCTATGAAAAGGTGGGAGCCGTTCGAGATAAAAGGTCAAGGGTGGAACAAATGGGGTGTTCACCAGAAGATTGACCCCGACGTGACGTGATCGCGTTTTCACCTTTTACCGAAATAGAACTAACCACACTCTTCAAACAAGCTTGAACTTTATGAAAATCTAGTAACTTAAAAATAACTCGCTAACAAGCTTCCGATAAATAAATTTTATTTTGACACAATTCAATCCTTTGGTCCTCTGCTCAAGAGCAATTTCTGCATAATCCCAACCGCACAGCTTTCTTTGAATTCATTGTCCACTTCAATCTCCACTAAAAAAATCACTTGTGATAACCTTATAATAAGCAATCGCGATGAAGTTTACGCCCAACACTGTACCCTCCAGCGAAGAGTCTTTGAAGAAAGGCTTGTACAGCCTTAGAAAGAAAAATTCATAATGTCGTCTGTGGTGCGTTAAGGGGGGCACTTTGGTCCTTATTCCGATCTGGCCGAAAAAATACCAAAAGTAGAGAGGCATCTTCGGGATTTTTTCGGCGAAATCGGAGTAAGGGCCAAAAGTCCACCTTATCCTCCTATAGCCTTTTCAATTTTCATCCGATTTTCACCAATTTTACAGAAACTTCCTCCTTTTTTGATTTTCCCTGAAGAAGTTATTGTGATACCCTCCACGACGGGTTTTTTGGGAGGGGTCTTCCAGACTCAGTAGGGTAAATTCGAATATGGATCTCAACTTTGTCTGTCGTTCCGGCGGCCGTAGCATTCTTTTCCAGAACACTTTAAGGCCACAGTTTAGAAATTTTAAAAAATTCGCTTCGGCCGACCGTTAATCCGATTTTTACCAAATTTCACCAATTACTCCTTATTTTTTGCGAATTTTTGTGTAAAAAAAAGTACTAGTCTGGAGCTGGCCCGACGGGAACTTCCTTAAAGAGAAGTAACAATATAGGAGGGAAGTATAACGGAGTGGGAAGTATGTGGGAGGGGAAGTATAACGGAGGGGGAAGTATAACGGAGGGGAAGTATAACGGAGGGGAAGTATACGGAGTAGGAAGTATATGGTAGGGGAAGTATAACGAACGGGGAAGTATAACGAACGGGGAAGTACTAAGTTTTTTTTGTAAAAAAAAAATTTTTTGTTTCGGAAATTTCCGGTTTTTCTTTCTTTTTCTTATTTTTTTTGTTTGAAAATTGTTAAGTTCTTTTTTCGAAAATTTTCTAAGTCAAGGTAGAAATAATGGGCTCTTGGCCTAGGGATGTGCCTCTCGTAAAGAGTAGAAGTACGAAATTTCTCGTACTAAAAAAAAAAAATTTTTAACTTTTTTTTCAAAAATTTTCGGGTTTTCCTTTTTTTTTTCTTCGAAAAATTTTCTAAGTTTTTTTTTTGAAAAATTTCTAAGTTTTTTTGTCCAAAAAAAAATTTTATTTTTTCAAAAAATTTCAAAGTTTTTTTCGAAAAATTTTCCGGTTTTCCTTTTTTTTTTTTTCGAAAAATTTTCCAAGTTCTTTTTTTCGAAAATTTTTTTAAGTGTCAAGGTAGAAATAATGGGCTCTTTGGCCTAGGGATGTGCCTCTCGTAAAGGGTAGAAGTACGAAATTTCTCCTACTAATAAAAATAGTAATTAAAAAGTGGCAATTTTTTTGCACCAAAATTCTTAAAAAATATAAGGAGTAATTGGTGAAAATTTGGTGAAAATCGGATTAACGGTTCGGCCGCAGCGAATTTTTTAAAATTTCAAACAGACATATCTCCGCCATTTTTTCGAAATTCAAAAATCCCCCTCGTTACATTCTTCTTCACCGGCTAAAGAAATTTTGGTGAAAATCGGATGAAATGTGGCCGTAAAGTGTTCCGGAAAAAAAATGCTACGGACGGCCGGACGGCGGCCGGCACCACAGACAAGTTGAGATCGGTAAAGATCAATATTCGATTTAACCCTCCGGGGTCTGGAAGACCCTTCCCCAAAAACCCGACGTCGAGGGTATCGCAATAACTTCTTTAAGGTTAATTGCCACTTTTTAATTTTTTTTTTAGTAGGGAGAAATTTCGTACTTCTATTAAGAGAGGCACATCCGTAGGCGAAAGAGCCCATTATTTCTACCTGACACTAGAAAAATTTTCGAAAAAAAAAAAAACTTAAAAATTTTGACCTTTGACCTTTACTTCCCCTTCGTTATACTTCCCTCTCGTTATACTTCCCCACCGTTGTACGTCCCCTCCTATACTTCCCCCTCCTATTGTTACTTCTCTTTAAGGAAGTTTTCGTTGGAAGCTCTTCAAACCAGTAATTTATATAGTTCGAAAACACTTAGGAGTACAAGCACAAAACGAATGTATTTTTTTTTCACGAAATTTTATCCTGTGGTCCTCTTCTTAGGAACGAATTCGGCGTAATTCCAACCACAAAGCTTTCTCCTCCCTTCTTTTGAATATATTGCCCATTTCAATCTATATTATTGTAGAAGAAAACCGGAAAATTGTCAAATTTCCAGTATAACAAGAAGTTTTTAGTGGAGTAGTTACCCTAAAAAAAAAATAAAATAAGGGGCAAATGTAAAAAAAAAAAAAAAAAAAAATTACAGGAGGAATCGGGCATCTTTTGACTCCATATATTTTACTCATTCGATGAGTTGCTTGTGGATTGAAGTATTCCATCGCGGTGCATAAATGGGGAAAATCCTTACTAAAAAAATTTTGATTCCATTTACCATTCGACATTTGGTCAATAATGACCGTGGCCTGTAATTTAATAAAATGAGAGGGGAAAAAATAATAAAAAGAAGAAAAACCTTGTCGTCGTCACTCATCGGACTCGTCATAGAAAGGTCAACATCTATGGCGAACAATGTTCTGTTTATCTTCTTTAATTTGTAGTTTACTTTATACTCGTCATTTTCATAACCAGGACATCGCTCCACACCTTGCAGCAAAAAATCGAATGGTCCCTAAAAAATTAAAAAACCGCCAAGCTTAACCAAAATAATTCAACTTACTGCATTAATGATCCCTCCATAAATAAAATGGATAGAATGAGAAATGAGAAGGCATAAGATAATCATGTTTCGACAAACATTCGTCATTTCAAACCTCGATAATATGACAACTAGTAATGAAACGAAACTGAGATTTTCATCAGACGGCAATTTCCGAAAATAATTTTTAATAGATTATCTAAACTAGTTGCAAAAAATTTAAAACCTTTGAAAATTTGATGAATCAAACGAATTAAGATCGAGGTATTTAGTTGGAAGGCCTGTAACCTTGAAAAAGGGAAATAGACGTCCAAAAAACTTACAAAACTCCCAAAAGTTGGAGTAAATATGGTTTTCCCGTGGATAACTCCGAAAAGCCGGTAAAAAGGTGTTTTCTAGGTCGAAAGAGGTAGGTGAAGCCCAAAAACTTGGTAAAAGGAAGTTAGTTCAAAAGGCTAAAAAACGCCCGAAAATCAACGTAGAAAACTGACAAAATGCAGTAAACGAGTTTTTTTTTTCTGGAGAACGCCTAAATGAGGAAAAAATATGGTTTCTAAGTGGAGCTCCCGAAAAGCCGAAAAGGTGTTTTCTTTGTCGAAGAGATAGCTGAAGATTAAAACTCGTTAAAAAGCGAGTTATGGTCAAAAAGCAACGTGAGCGCTCAAAAATGGTTTTTTTTTTTCTGGGAAAATTCAGGAAATTCGATAAAAAGAGGATTTCGCGGTCGAAAGAGACAGTTGGACTATAACGTGGTAAAAAGGGAGTCAACCGGCCGAAAGAGCATGGAAAACTCCTTTAAAAAAGGGCTTCTCCGGGAAAAAAAAAAAATCCAGGAAGGGTGTCTTTGCCCAAAAAACGAAATAAGGGGTTTTCTTAACGAAAATGGTGGGTGAAGCCCAAAAAATTGATAGAACGGGAGTTATTCTGCCGAAAGAGCGAGCAAAGCGCATAGGAAAAAAATAGGATTTTCTCTGAAATGAGGTAAATTTTTTTATTTTCTCAAGCAAAAATTGCTGCCACCTTAGCCAAGCAATTCAGCTTAGAGCCTGAAGAGTGAAGCCAAATTGTACGTTTTTTAGTGAAAAAAATAAATAAAGGATTTTAAAGAGGAAAACATAATAAATGAATTCAATTATTTTAATAATATAATGTACAGTCTTATACATAATATATAAAAAGAACAACAAAACACATTTTTTTGTATAGGCGTATCAAGTAGAGGTCATTTGAAGATTTTCATTTGCCAGAGTCCGTCGTTGAGGTAGTGATAATTTTCGATTCCTACACCTTTGTTGACTTTGGCGATATCGTCGGTGCTCATTGCTGTCGCTCCGATGGCCAAAGCGTGCTGCTTCCCTTCAGCCATGACAGCGACGACCGCTCCTTTGTCGACTTGGGACATTTTCGCACCTGGAGACGTCAAACCGGGACACATGATGTTCGCGCCGCTCAGGACGAACTTGATAGCGCCCTTGTCAACTTGCTCCCAGGGTAGGATAAAAGGGTATTTATGAAGAAGCCTTAACGTGGGTATCCATTGGCCTTCTCTATGACGGAAAAATAACAGCTCCCCGCTCGTATTGACGATTATTTCGATATGATCGTGGCATTTAAGAAGTCTAAATGTGTCCTTCTTCGGCAGTATTTGATCCACGTATTCTTCCAAAGGAGGATACAATTCTAATAACTTGTTTCGAATACCTTTCTGAACTGAAGATTTCAACTGCTGTGTACACGAAATACTTTCCTTTTCGTCAAATTTCTTAAACATTTTGACCGATAAAACGAAGAAAATCCGGTTTCATGAAGAACCTACAATGCAACCTTCCTACAGCTTACATGTTACAGTGTAGCCAAATTTTTCCCCGTCTTCCCTTCCTTTCTTCCCCGCCTTCAAGTAAAGTAACAGAGATTTTAACATTTCTTGTTAACTCACCTTATAATGTTACTTTTTATTAGTAAACAAACAGAAATAAAAAACATTAATAATAACTATATGAAATTAACTTCAGTTAACCACCAGCTTTGTTCCAACCCAATACCGCCAAACAGTTTCAAACTGTTTTTCGACTTCAAAGTCTGCCAAATTGGTTCCAATCTCCTGGAGCATGTGCAGAACAATTTGGCTGCCAAAATTATTCAGATTGAGCATGATTATGAGCCACCTACTTCTGGCCGCAGGACACAGTAACTTGTTTTGATATCAACACTCAAATTGACGTGGTCAAAATTTTATTTAAAAATAAATTATTTAGGGCAAATCAATGGGTTTAGTGTAATAACGACTCTTTCATCAAGGTTGACTGGATGTAGAATACTTTTGGTCCTTTCAGCATTGTCGATTCTCTGCATGAAAACTCCATCGCATATAACTAACAATTAAAAATTATTTAAATTTTAATAATTAATACTTCATATCCATAGGCATCTTCAGCTTTCATCCATTGAAGCAGCAAACTATAAGGGCCTACTCGTCTAACTATTTCCAATTTTAATGGATTTGTAGCCATGTATATAACATTCTGTAATCAATTAAATGTTAACTTGGAAACTTGGAGAAAAGCAACACTGGACCCTATCAGCTTCCAAAGCTGTGATTTACCTCTGGAAGAATAGCATTGTCGCTGCCAGACCCAAAAATGTAGTTTACACAGCATGAAAACTTGCTGGAGATATTTTCTGGATAAACAATCTCCGCATTATCAGTCTGGGTTACTCCCGGGATGATCGCCTTCAGAGTAATCGTCAATTGTTCGCTTAAGTCAACAGGATACAGCATCGCAGTTTTTCTCCCACATTTGTGTATCCTTTGAAAAAATAAACCGTTGATAAAAATCTGAAAATTATGAATATTAAATTTTTTTTTGGAATGTAGTGGCTTCTACTTCATAGCCTAAAATTCCATCCGAACTAGGTGGGTCCCATTTGACCAAAATTCCATCTGGTCCAACCTGCCTAACAACTCTAAATCCATGATGGTTTTTTGATTTCTAAAATAATAAAATTTAATTTTTTTAATTAAGAAAATACTTTTTCAATGTCTTCAAAATCAAAGAGCTGCTCATCATTCATATATCGCTTTAAAGTATACCTATCGAAATCCGGTGGATCGACAAAAGGAAACTCGGTCATACCTTCAAGTAAACAATCAGGAAGAAAATGTTCGTTTTTTAACAAAATTTTTGATAAATTTTCTATTAGGCTGTCTTTCAGTTTGTTTCTGTCTTCATATTCTTTGATGGCACTTGCATACATTGATTGGGTCATATTGACACAGTCTTGAATAGCACGAGGGTCATAAATTATTGATCCTGGCCCTAATTTCTTCAATAAAAATAAAATTGTAAAACAAAAGATTAAACCCCCAGAAACAAAGGTTCCTTTACCGTTGTTGTCAACGTTGAAGGTTGCGCCAAATCTATTAAATTATGAAGTTAAAATTTTTAAAGAAAATTTTAATAAATACAATGAGGACCGTGTTTTCTGAACCCCTGAAAAAAGAAAAAAATTATTTTATTTTATAAAATTAATATTTAAAGTATTACCTGCTTTTGGGCATTTGACATCAAGCTTGAGAATGATGTCTTTGAAAAAAGTTTCCATTTTTTTATTGCAAGCTTCACATTTCTGAAAGAAAAATATGTGTAAAACAGAAGATTGGACCAATAGTAAGGTCCAGCGCTAATGCATAGGTTATGTACCTTAACCTAATTAACTTAGTTTATTAGGTTAAGGTAATGTTTAATAACAAAAATTTGGACAGATAGTTCTCCGCCATTTTTGCTAATTTCAGTGTTCCCAAAAAATCTGGCGACGGCATGAAGGACGGCACCACAAACAGACTTATAAACGGTAAAGATCTCATTTTCCTCTGCTGAATTGGAGAAACTTTCCCAAAAACCATGAGGGTGTCACAATAAATTGGGGAAGTTTCAACAGTTTTTGATGACGTCGGATAATTTACCTGAGAATGCTTGACAGCGCAGTCGATGTCATTACAGGCTTCTTTTGTCGACGTTTCTCCATCAAGATTTTTGGCTTCTAAAAATAAGAAAAAAATCACATTTTTAAGTCATATTTTAAATTTTTTTGCTCGATTGTATTTCTAGCTAAACGAAGGGGAGACGTGACTTGATGAGTTATTTAAAAAGCCGTAATTCATTCCGTTCGGCATAGGCCTTAAATGAGTGACTAATTTGTTAAGGTGTCGGCTATAACATTTGTCATGACACCCGAGATATTTCCTGAATCGCCCTCCCCTGCGATTTATTAGACTTCCACACTACAATAAATTTTAGGGGGAGAAAAAATTTTTTTTGTCAGTGCAAAATGCTTCACAGATTTTAAGCCTATAAAAAGAAACTTACGTAAATTTTTTTGCGGTGATTGGCGTCGTCCCACGTATATGTTTAGACAGGCCGAAAGTAGTCTCCGGGGGGCGAAAACACATGTTAACTCTAAATAGTAACATGAGAGGAGGAATTCTTAAAAAGAAAAACAAAAAATAAGGGCATACACTTAGGTAGAAAAATAAAACAAAAAAAGTTTGTTTTTATATACAACCGGAAATAATCACTTTGTGGGAAAATTTCTTTCCACTCCCTTTCTTCCGACGGAAATTCAAAAACGTCATTTAAGTAGAATTTTAACCCTTTTTAAAGGAATATCAAATCCTGATTTATCCTGTTCCGACTTTCCTGGATTTCTAAATATTTTTATTAAATTTAAAAAACCTTCCATTCTGCTTAGGAATCAGTCTTAAAAAATAGACCGATAAACAATTAAATTAAATTTTATTTGTACAATAATTTACATCAGTCGAAATTTCAAATCTGTATAGCATTTTCGTTATAGTAATTATTCAGGTTGTAATTCGTGTGATCCATATCTTGAGGCTCTTCGAGCTTCTGAGGTTGAAAAGTGAACGGCCAAGTCTGAAAATAAAATAAAACGTCAATTTTTAGGGTAGAAAACGACCTAAAAAAAGTTTGTTTATGAAATTGTGTAAATAAGGATTGGGAACAAGCTGTTTACAGCTGTTTGATGGCCTTTGTTTAGATTCGGAAGATTTACTGCAGAAGAGGGGTTGTCGACATTGCTACTAAAAGTTGGTACTTGAAACTAAATAGCTTGTCGGCAGTTAAAAACTTGAAGTACTGTTTAAAAAAAGTCTATAGCTGTATTTCCATGAAAAAAAGCCGCTCGACTTTTTATTTCTACAGTGAAAATTTGATGAAGTCCCTGCCAAAGTCACCAGGCGAGAGCAAATGTGATCGATGGAACAGTCGTTTTGCTGTGGCGGAGTGTTAAAGAATACACAAAATTCGTTAAAAGGTTTTCTTCGCAGAAAGACTCTTGGAAGAAAATTTGGTCAAAGGGTGGGTGTTTTGTGATGTTCTAAAGATCTTCTGAAATGACTATGAAAGCAGAAAAAAGCCCAAATTCCGTTCGGAAGGGTGTTTCTTGGACCTAAAACCGTGGAAAATGCCCTAAAAGTTGTTTCCGGCATGCCATGGAGGGAGTTTTCTTTTTCTTGGCATACATGATTCGGAAGGGTAGATTGAGGATTCCGCTTAAGTTTTAAGTGGCTTCGAATGATGATTAGAGATTTTTCATGATTTTAGGACTTACCATACTTAAAGGGTTTGGAGAAAGTTGTTGATTTGGAGGTCCATGAAGGACTCTGCTGAGATGAGCGATGTAGGAAGTGGCGAGTCTCAAGGTGTCCAATTTTGAGAGTTTGGTGTCCGCGGGGACCCAAGGAAGAGTCGTTTTAAGCCGGCAAAAAGCCCGACTTAAAACTCTCATCCTTGCCCTTTCCCTCGCGTTCGCGGCGTTCCTCTGCGGCCTTTCTTCCTCTTCTTCGTCTTCTTCTTCGGAACTCCTCCTTCGAGGCATTCTTTTCACAATTTTTCGCCTTCTTCGATTCTAATGATGTTACTAATGAGTGGAACGCCGTTGGTTTTCTTGAGTGGACGAAGAACGTTTTCGGGGCGGAGCTTGGATTCGGGTAGGCGCCCAATCGGGATCCGTTTCGTCCCCTTCAACGTTCTATAATTAACCACTATTTCAAGACTGCAGTAAAATACAAAATTTCAATGACCATTTCTAGTTTTAAATAAAAAATTATGTGTTGTATGTACAATCACAGCAGTGTCGACTGCCTCCACTTCAATCATAACCCAAAATCGACCTGCCAACTATGTACTATAGGTATAACTACAAGGTGCAACTATAAGGTAAGAAACTCAATTTATAACATTCAATTTTTGTTTATGTGGTATACTGTAAATTTCAATTGCAGAGTGAATAACGAATTCCGGAATTTAGAGAATTTCTCTCATCTATAGCCTCAGGGTTCGCCATAGGTCCGAAGAAACCTCTCTCTTTGGTTTGCTTTTCCTATCAAAGGCAGTTTTCAGAACAAAATTGACCCAAAGCACATCCCTGAGGAACAACTACTACGGATCTTTCGTGCGTTATTTTGCTCATCTCCATCTGTATGAGTTTTAGCAGCTTACCTTTTTAAATTGACGAGCGGTCTTAAGGGCTGGGGGTGTTTAAAATTAAATTAAGGTTTTTTTCGCTTCTTTTTTTGTTGTGTTGTGATTTATATGGCTGAGAGGAACCTCTTGACAAGAAAATGACGGAAGTAGAAATAGCTGAGAGGTTCCACCTGGACATCAAGTCAGGCTAGATTTAAAAGGGGAATGATTTAATAGAGCGTATTTTTAAGAATCACAAAAACTACGTTGAAGGAGTACCATTAATTTAAATCCAAGGTCGGCGATGATCGATAACACGTTTGTTCCCATTATCCATAAAATGATAGCAGAAAGTTTTTCAGAAGTTGTGCAAAACACATTTTTCGCTGGTTTTCTTTTCGGTTTGTTTCCATTCGATGGGGATTTATCTCCGTCCGTTTTCCGGTCATTTTATTGCAGTTTTATTTCCATTTTTATTGGGGGGTTTTCCGTCTATTACGTGGCGCATACGGCGGGGTTGGATGCTCCGAATCGAATAGCGCGTAACTTGGATAAATTTCAGATAATGTTTGGCGCATTCGACTTTTTTTTCTGCCTCATCGTTTGGTCTCTTAAGAAAAAATCGTTTGAACGTTTTGTGCGCAAAATTTGGATTATCGACGAGTCTTTTCGACGGAATGGTATCGAATTAAAACATGATTTAACAACGACGAAAATACAACTAATTTTTGTATTAACGCTTTCCATTATAATGATGGCGACTGAACTTTCTCATAAAGAATCCATTGATTATATGATCGTACTTACCAGTTTTTCATCTTATTTTTGTCTCTGTGCGGAAAGTGTTAACGTTTTTATGTATAACTCATTACTAATGGCGGTATCTCGGTATTTCTCTGTACTTTCGGAACGTTTTAATAAAAACTTGACTATCCACAATGGAAGCAGAGGTTGTTTTTCGATGTAATAGTATTCGACGGGTTAATCGAGTCGACTAAAGTTTTAAACGAAGCTATCAACTTGAGCGCTTTCGTGACATCTGCCATAACGTTCACGGATATTTTGATTAACGTTTTTGTCATATGCACACCTTTGAAAAGGAACGACCCTGATATACTTGTGCTGGCGATTGGTACCATTTTGTCGCGAGGAGTCACTTTTTGGTCTTTTTTGAACAACTGCACGAAAACAAACAAAGAGGTCTGTTTATTAAAACTTAGTAGACAAGAGGCTTTTTTGGGCTCCCCACTGAGCCTGGGCCAGCATACAGGGTCGACCGGGAAACTCGGGTTTTAAAACATCCATTCCAACGGGTCATCTTGTGATTTCCATGGTTTTCGAGCGAAAAATTTAGAAGTTTTTCTCGATCTTCTTGTCTTTGCCATTTCCCAAGTCATCGGGCATTATCTTTGATATCTCAGCCTGGGAACTTTCAGAGTTTTTTACGATCTTTGGGCCAATAGCAACCATCTTGACCGCTTTCGCATCTACTTTGATGGTCAATCAAAACATGGCCACTGCGTCCACGGCCTCCTAAATCAAGTTCTGATTTTAACCTCCTACTGTTACCTCAGTGTCTTTTTTGAAAAATAAAATGAAGCAAACCCTTTTAACGTATAATGACGCCATTATTATAAATCGATCAGCAGTTTTCCGATAGTTTTAGTTAAACATGTCTGTTCAAAGGGCGTTTTTCTTTCAGAAATTATTTCTTCTTCATCCATTTAAGAAAGATTTCGAAATCGACGTTTACAAAGCGATTTTAACCTTCTCCTATTTATTCGTCCTTTTCACCATATCGGCCATCCACGTCATCAGCAAACTGAAATATTCTACAGCTTTCAACAGCTGGTTCTTCATAACGGCCTTCGCCTCATCGCATCTCTCATCTCTCGCCTGCGTCATCGGCTACTTTTTGAAATTCGACGTCTTAAAAAAAATCGCGAAAGACATCTCCCAAATCAAATTTAATAATAAAACTATAATTATTATTTATGTCGTCAATGTTGTTTTAATAATTTTAATATTTTTTTCGGACTGCAAAATTTATAATTGCTACCCCAAAAACGTATGGTCTTATTCCTTATATCATAATCAGCTTATTATGAAATCTTTTGCTTTCAGTTTTCTCTATTTTTGTCTCATTTTAAACGAATGTTTAAATAATTTAATATCCGATTTGAATAGTTTTAATTTAAAAGAAACAATTCGAGCTTTTCATAGAGTTTTGAAATTGTGCGAAAAGTTAAATTATGTTTTTTCACATATTTTTTTGTTTGTGGCACTAAATACGTTTATAACGACCATATCGGAGTCCTACCTTGCGCTCAACGAAACGAGTTTTCTGTTAATCGCGGACGATTTACTCTATGGTTTTTCGTCATTTTTTGACATCTTGATTATCGTTACCGCCTGCCAGAGCATCGTTAAAAAGGCATGGAGGAACTTCGTCGTTCTTTTTTATTTTAAAAATTATGGGAGTCCACCCTTTCGATAACGATTTCAAAAGTAGCCTCCTCTCCATTTTTTATTCCATTTGTGCCATTTCTTTTAAATGTTTTTTAATTTATTATCAAATGAAAGTCGCCACTTCAGCCCCTTTTTCGTTTAAATTTGTCATTATGATATCCATTTGTTCTATCGCTCATATAACGACGATTTTATTATGCGCCCTACACTTCATTAAAATAAAAGAAATAAAAAATATAATTGAATTTATTCTTAAAAATTTTAGTTTTGTCCAAAAAATTGATTTATCATTTTTTTATTTGACTTCTATTCCTATAGTATTGCTTTTATTTTATGAGACATTATCTATTAAATTTTATCCAATCCATATCGTCTCTATAATCTACCATAACGTTTTTTTGATTAATTTAATTCAAACTATTTCCGTAATTTTGATCAAAATTTGTAAAAATTTAATATCCTTGTTGAAAGATTCGTTGGGGAAAGAAGAGATTTTAGAGATTTTAAGGGTTTATTATGAAGTTTTGAGGCTTGTGGATAAAATAAATGATGTTATGGGTTTTCAATTTTTGATTTTGGTTTCATATTGTTTTTTTGAGACTACCCTGAGTTTTTATGTCTTTTTATCCGGTTTTTCATTTTGATACGTTTATTGGTAATTTTTTTTGGACCATCGTCCGCTGGGTACAGATTTACGTGTTGATCGATTCTTGCGTTCAAGTTGGAAAAAAGGTTCTTATTCTTTTTAAGAAAAAAGTGGCCCTTTTTTTGGTGAATCTCCAGGCTTCCCAAGACAAACATGAAATCCTCAAATAAAAAAAAATTATCAAAACTTTATTTTTTCAGGCTGAAAAATTTAACAAGCACATTGGAACTATGATATTCCGCATGGATAAAAAAGAGCCATACGTTTACGTAAGTTGAGAATTAATTAAAAAATTATTTAAAAAAAATTAAATACAGAAGTTATTAGACAACCATTTATTGACGAAAAAAAAAGTTGTTTTTCACGCCTGTGGATTTTTCGTCCTAGACTTCAATCTTATCCATTCGGTAAAATAAAGATTTCCGATAATGACATATCAATTTTTTTTTAGATGTTGGCAGCAATGGCGACCTATTTAGTAATACTTATTCAGATACAGAAAGGAAATTGATTTTTTTTGTCATATATCAAAATAAAAATGTTTTTTTAACATATTTTCTTTTGAAACATGCAAACGGAAAAGGTCTTAGGGAGTGTCTCGTTTATGGGAAGAATCTTCGGGTTGTCTCCTTATGGTAAAAATTACGTCATTTCTATGACGTCATTTTTGTATTTCTTTATTCATTTTGGGCTTGTGACGTTTTTTCTTTTCATGTATGTGTACACGGCGGGGAACTACGAGGAATTAGGTTTCGTCTTGAGCATTTTAGACAAAACTCAAGTTGTGAGCGTATTTTTTTGTTTTATTTTTACCATTTCAAGTATTAATTTTAATATCCCTCATTTAAAATGGGTCAACATTAAATTGAGATTGTTTGAAATAAAATTGTTTAGGAAAAAAATTATTTTAGAATATAAACAAAAATATTATTCTCTTTTCTTTTCTTATTTTTTGACGGTAACAACTTTTGTTTATGAATTTACAGTTTTTGAGTTTGAATATTCTTCTTTTTTTAATTTATACTCGTTTTATCATTGTACTATTATAAACTTTACTTGTATTTTTTTATTTTCTTCATATATGAATATTATAACGAAAAATTTAGAAGCGTTGAGATGCCATTTGTATTTTGGGATTAAAAATGAACGATATGAAAATTTGAGTTTCCTCGTTTCAAAATATCACGAACTTTTCGAAATAATGTACGTGTTAAATAAGCCTTACAGTTTGGCTTTTTTGTCGATTATTTCGAATACTTTTTTACAAGCTGTGATCAGTTTGTATTTGATGAAGAACAATTTGGACGATCCTTTGTCGAAAGATGGGCTGACGAGGTTTCTCATTTTGTGGATGTATTCGAGTCAAATTTGGCGACTTGTGAAGGCGGTGGAAATGGCGAAAGAGGCTTCGAGGAAGTTCGAACTTATTTTTGATTCTGTCGTCGTCAATAAACAAAAAAGAGATCCTTTTCTCATTGTAAGTTTATTTTATTTCCGGTAATTTTTTTAACTGCATATTTTTTCCAGGAAGTTTTAAAAAATCATTTACTTATAAAGAAGCAAGTACAAATTTATGCTTACGGATTTTTTAAAATCGACTATCAACTTATTCATGCAGTAAAGTTTTTTTTTATTATCGGAGGAGCCTACCATTTTTTAAATATTGTAAAAATTATTTAATCAAAATGTTTTTCTGTTTTGTTAGATCGCGGCTGGGATGATCTCATATTTAGTAATTCTTTGGCAAAATTTTGAATTAAAATAAAGAGGAAAATTTTCTGATTTTTTTCCTTTCTCCACCTTGTAACTTTCCAGGAAATACATTTATTGTTATACGCTCAATTGATGGTTTTCGCTAGCAGTCTTATTTATTTTTTTTTTGGAAACAAAATGACAATTTTTTCCAAAAATTGAAAGAAATGACAATTTTTTCCAAAAATTGGAAAAAATGACATTTTTTCCAAAAATTGGAAAGGAAATGACAATTTTTTCCAAAAATTGGAAAGAAATGACAATTTTTTCCAAAAATTGGAAAGGAAATGACAATTTTTTCCAAAAATTGGAAAGGAAATGACAATTTTTTCCAAAAATTGGAAAGGAAATGACAATTTTTTCCAAAAATTGGAAAGGAAATGACAATTTTTTCCAAAAATTGGAAGGAAATGACAATTTTTTCCAAAAATTGGAAAGGAAATGACAATTTCCAAAAATGGAAAGAAAATGGCAATTTTTTCCCCCAAAATTGGTAAGAAAATGACAATTTTTTTTAAATTGGAAAGAAAATGACAATTTTTTTCCAAAAATTGGAAAGAAAAATGACAATTTTTTCCAAAAATTGGAGAGAAAATGACAATTTTTTCCAAAATTGGAAGAAAATGACAATTTTTTCCAAAAATTGGAAAGAAAATGACAATTTTTTCCAAAAATTGGAAAGAAAATGACAATTTTTTCCCAAAAATTGGAAGAAAATTGGCAATTTTTTCCAAAAATTGGAGAGAAAAAAACAATTTTTCCAAAAATTGGAGAAAAAATGACAATTTTTTTCACAAAAATTGGAAAGAAAATGACAATTTTTTCCAAAAATTGGAAAGAAAATGACAATTTTTTTTTCCAAAAATTGGAAAGAAAATGACAATTTTTTCCAAAAATTGGAGAGAAAATGACAATTTTTTCCAAAATTGGAAAGAAAATGACAATTTTTTTCCCAAAATTTGGAGAGAAAACTAACCGGCTCCGTGGCTGGTGGGTTCAGTCTTTGACTCTCACCACGGAAGACCGGGGTTCGATCCCAGGTTGGGTATAGGGATTTTTGGTTGGAAGTAAAATTCCAATTAAAAATATCCCTCTACAAAATCTGTGGATAATTTAGTTAGGCCACTACTCTGGTAGTTGGCCCAAAAGGGCGCCATGGCATTATGGCGAAAGCCCCCGCCTGGGTCTGATCCCCTCCCCTTTGTAAAAAGCCCTGGCTTAATACAATTAACAAAAAAAGAGTAGATTGACCAATAGTAAGAGTAAGCCTCTTGCTCATTGGTCATATCTACTTCTTTTTTAATATAAAAAAAAAAAAATTGGAGAGAAAATTGGCAATTTTTTCCCAAAAATTGGAGAGAAAAAGACAATTTTTCCAAAAATTGGAGAAAAAATGACAATTTTTTTCACAAAAATTGGAAAGAAAATGACAATTTTTTCCAAAAATTGGAAAGAAAATGACAATTTTTTCCAAAAATTGGAAAGAAAATGACAATTTTTTCCAAAAATTGGAAAGAAAATGACAATTTTTTCCAAAATTTGAGAGAAAATGACAATTTTTTCCAAAAATTGGAAAGAAAATGACAATGCTTTTCAAAAAATTAGAAACAAGATATGGTGTTTTTAAAAATAAAAATCAGAAAAAAATTAAAAGCGGTTATCTCAAAAAGTCGTAAACAAAATAGCGACTCCCTTGAAGTGATCTCTTTCTTCAAATAAAAGGAATCCGTTTTTTCTAGGTAGTTTGAAATAAGGAGTCCTCGAATGGAGGGTTCTCATTGGCTGACGATGAACTAATCATTGATTTTCACTTAAAAGTTAAGAGGGAAAAAGGGATGTTCAAGGTATCCTTTTAGTTAAGAAAAAGAAGTTTACAAACACGGCAACTTTTCTATTTTAATGACATAGGCCCAATATTTGTTTTGAAAGCAATCATGGCAACATAAAAAACTAATGGAAAAATTGATTTTTGTCTCATTCCTAATTTTAAAATCTATCTAAAAAATGCAGACCGAACAAGTTCTCGCACGCGTTTCGTTCTTCGGAAGAATCTTGGGTTTGCTCGCATATCGTAAAAACTACGTGATAACTTTGAAATCATTTTTGTATTTTTCATTTCATTTTTGTATTTTGTCGCTTTCAACATTTTACTATTTGTTAGCGGCCGGTTATGACGATGATTACAGCACCGTTTTGATCTGGCTGGACAAAATTCAGGTTTTGAGCGTCTACTTTTTGCACTTTTTTATTATTTTAAGTTTAAACTTTAAAATCCGATATTTAAAATGGGTCTACTTAAAATTAATATCGTTCGAGATAAATTTGTTTCGAAAAAATGTTATCGTGGAATATGAAAAAGAATATAAATTTTTTATCATCCTTTCTCTTTTGACGATATTAAGCTTTTCTGCTGAACTTCTTACTTTTAAGTATAAAGACTTAAAATCTGTTGTTGTTTTATCTTCTTATTATCAATGCCAAATTGGACATATCGCATTGGTTTTGATTTTTTCTTCTTTTATGCACGTAATTAAAAAAAATTTCGAATCTTTAAGTCTCCATTTATATTTCGCTATTAAAAATAACCAATATAAGAATTTGAATTTTCTTGTTTCTAAATATCATGAGCTCTTCGAAATATCTTATGTTTTAAATGAGGCTTTCGCCATATCTTTTTGTCGACGGTTTCAAATATTTTTTACAAACGGTCATCTGTTTGTATATACTGGGCGGCTTGGAGGAGGGTCCGAATTTTTCAAAAGAGGGCATTTCGAGGCTTTTTAATTTGGGAGTGAACCTCGGCGAAGCTTTATTTCTTGTACGGGTGGTCGAAAAGACGAAGGAAGCTGCGAAAAAGTTCGAAAGGATTTTCGCAACTGTCGTCGTCAATAAAGAAAAAGAAATCCTATTCTCATCGTAAGTTATCTTGGAAACTCCCAAACAATTTGTATCAATTAACTTTCCCAAATTCTATCTTTTCTCCTTTCTAATCCAAAATTATTTTTATGTTAGAAGGTCCTCGAAGAACATTTACTTAAAAAGGAAAAAATTGAAATTTATGCTTATGGATTCTTCAGAATCGACTACCAACTTATTCATACCGTAAGATTACCAAATTTTACAGTAAATAAACTTTCTGTTTTTCAGATTGTGGCCGGAATGATCTCTTATCTTGTAATACTTGGGCAAAATATAAAAGAATAAATAAAATTGTTTAAAAACCTCAAAATGATTTAGCTAGCGAAATTAAGGAAAAAAAATCCTGGTTAGCAAAAATTAAAAAAAAAGAATCTAATTGAAACAAGATATTTTGCTAATATAAGGCGACCTTATGTCCCGCTTGGAGTGTCCCGTTGTCCTCAAGATCTCGAGGAAGACGGTCATATTGCTTTGATGGAAAAGTCCCGCTTTGGTAGATAAGTAGATAACTTAGGGAATTTAGCCCTACTAATCGATTTTTGGGCCGTTTTTCTGGTAGATTTTAGTCGTTTTCTTCGATTTTTGGTGTTAAAACACCCGTTTTGTCATGTTTTGGAGCTATCAGCACCCTATTTAAAACAATATCGGTCCGTTTAACGCCCTATCAAACTGCTTTCCCCTACTGTTTGATGTAAAAACACCCGCTTTATAGGGTGCTCAAGCGTTAACAATAATGTTAAAACTAACATTTCATTGGGTTTTTGTGCTATCAGCACCCGATTTAAACGGGTATTCGAGTGTCAAAACCCTAAAAACAGGTTTTCTGGTAGATTTTGAGTAGTTTTCTTCGATTTTTGGTGTTGAAACACCCGTTTTGTCAGGTTTTGGAGCTATCAGCACCCTATTTAAAACAATATCGGTCCGTTTAACGCCCTATCAAAAGCTTTCCCTACTGTTTGATGTAAAAACACCCGCTTTATAGGGTGCTCAAGCGTTTAACATTTTTTTGGGTCTTTTCCCTCGATTTTCTGGTCTCGAAAAACCGGTTTTATCCGGGGTTCAGGCGTTTAAACATTTTAAGTCGTTTTCTTCCCTTTTTGGGTGTAAAAACTAACATTTCATTGGGTTTTTGTGCTATCAGCACCCGATTTAAACGGGTATTCGAGTGTCAAAACCCTAAAAACAGGTTTTTCTGGTAGATTTTGAGTAGTTTTCTTCGATTTTTGGTGTTGAAACACCCGTTTTGTCAGGTTTTGGAGCTATCAGAACCCTATTTAAAACAATGTTGGTGCGTTTAACGCCCTATTAAGCAGCTTTCCTCTACTGTTTGATGTAAAAACACCCGCTTATAGGGTGCTCAAGCGTTTAACATATTTTTGGGTCGTTTCCCTCTATTTTCTGGTCTAGAAAAACCGTTTTTCCGGCGTTCAGGCGTTTAAACATTTTTAGTAGTTTCTTCCTTTTTGGTGTAAAAACAAACATTTCATCGGGTTTTGTGCTATGAGCACCATTTAAACGGGTTTCGAGTGTCAAAACCCTAAAAACCGTTTTTTGGTAGATTTTGAGTAGTTTTCTTCGATTTTGTGTTGAAACACCCGTTTGTCAGGTTTGGAGCTATCAGAACCCTATTTAAAACATGTTGGTGCGTTTAACGCTATTAAACAGCTTTCCTCTATTTTGATGTAAAAACACCCGCTTAATAGGGTGCTCAAGCGTTTAACATATTTTGGGTCGTTTCCCTCGATTTTCTGGTCTAGAAAAACCGTTTTATCCGGCGTTCAGGCGTTAAACATCTTTTTGAGTCGTTTTCTTCACTTTTTTTGGTCTAAAAACAAACATTTCTATGGGTTTTTGTGCTTTGAGCAACCGATTTAAAAGGGTATTCGAGTGTCAAGACCCTAAAAACCGCCTTTTAGGCAGTTTTCCTTGATTTTTTGGTGTAAAAACACCCATTTTACAGATTTTCGGGCGTTCAACATCTTTTGGGTCGAGAAACTCTTCAAAAATTCTTCTTGTTTATTTCATAGCGTTTTGCTCAGGAAAGGATCCGGTCACCGTATTTTATGGAATTTACTAATTAATTTTGCTATTTATGCATTATTTTCAATGCTATCGTTGCTGTGTAGGTATTTATTAATTTTTAAGGTCAAATGATATCAAAACAATGATATCGAAAAAAGGAAAGGGAATACAATGGGGATTAGAAGGGCGATGACGTCATAGAGAATGTTTTAATCTATATGAGGCTTTGCGAGGAGTCGTTATCTTTAGTCTAGGGTCGGTAAACCTTGGATTCTCCCGCCATTCGATCACAACAACCCGGGAAAGCGTCGTCTGTTAGGTTTACTCTGAGAACTTAAATTTTAAAGTTGTAAATATTTTATTTGTTTTTAAAATGTCCCAGACTTCGATTTCCGATTATTTTATTACCCGTAACGTCCCGCGAAGGACGATATTATCTCAAATAAAGTCCGTTTACTGGAAAGTGGAGTGAAGGAGAAAATCGAGGTTTTGGCGATTCCCCGAAGACGACTCCGGCCCGAAAACCGCGCCGAAGATCTCACGTAAGACGCCCAAAGTAGCGAAGAGGACGTTGAAAAAAGAGGAAAAACAAGCAGATATACGCCGGGTTCTTCTTCCTTCTTTTCAGGATGACGTAAGCTATTTTCTTTCTTAAATAATTAAATAATGAAAAATTGCGCTATCCAGTTACATAATGTGACCTAAATTTTCTGACCCAGTCAGTATGACATTGACGGCGTTTTAAAGCAGAATGGTTAATTGAACAAATTTAGTGTAGTTGGCAACCCTGTTGTTCAAAAGTCAAATTTTGAAGTTACGGTAAGTCCGGTATGCGATGAATGTCCTCGCTCTTCTCTATTATATTTCCAGATGTTGGCCATTTCCCATATTTTAGCTCCGAGCCCCCTTATTGATTTTTTGCACAGCATTTTGCAGAAAAAACATTTATTTTTGGTATTTTAACCCCCTCATCGATTGCCCTTGCAGATTTTGGGACTTTTCGCTTGATTTTTCGGCCTCCCTTTTTACCAGATTTTTGCAACGCCGCTGCGTATCTATCGCCTTCCACATTTTGGGCCTTTTCCCTTGATTTTTTTGCTGTAGGCTTAGTTTTATCAGATTTTGGACCCCCATTATTAATTTTGCATAGCGTTCTATCCAAAAATCATATTTTTGGATTTTTGCACAGCATTCTATCCAAAAATCATATTTTTTGGATTTTGCACAGCGTTCTATCCAAAAATCATATTTTTGGATTTTGCACTGTATTCTATCCAAAAATCATATATTTTTGATTTTTGCACAGCATTCTATCCAAAATCATATTTTGGATTTTTGCACAGCATTCTATCCAAAAATCATATTTTTGGATTTTTGCGCAGCATTCTATCCAAAAATCATATATTTTGGATTTTTGCACAGCATTCTATCCAAAATCATATATTTTGGTTTTTTCACAGCATTCTATCCAAAAATCATATATTTTTGGACGTTTTATAATGTCTATGGCTGTTATATATCGTCCTTTCAATTTTGGGCCATTTCCCTTGAATTTTAGTCCAAAAACGGGTTTTTATGGCCGAAGCATTTTTTCACTCTTTTTGCCCCTGCCCTTTGTACACGTTTTACAGGCTGCTCACCAAATTGATTTTGTTTTAGGTTGGCGATACTGAAAAAGAGTGCGTACCTGTCGCTACTCCGGAAAAGCCGCTCGTCAGTTGCTTCAAAACTCCGGAGAAAAAGTCCCATCTACTCCGGACAAAACTCCGCGAAAAATCGTCTCAATAAACGAGATTGTGGAAGAAATTCATTCTGATAGAACGACGACATCTGAAATCAAAGATTCAGAAGTTACCGAAGTAAAGAATCTCCAAAGGAAAGACCTTGGGCTTCCTGATATCAAGGCTAAGCTTAAAAGCCCGCGACTTTCAAAACTTAAAGATGCTCTCGACCGAGTAAACCAAAGTCGTGCTAAACTAAAAGAGATCGAAGCCAAAAACGATAAATCACCAGTTTTGAAAAAGTTTGACAAAATCGAAATCGAAGTCCCGACTAGCCCTCGGAAACAGTTCAGCCCTCGAAAACAGTTTATGGACGCAAAGTCTCCCAGTCTTTTGCGCACAGCTGTTTTTAAATCTCCCTCCAAATATGCTCCGGGACAAATGCCATACGTCTCGCGTAAACTTTTTACGAGTCCACAAAAACAAGCCCAGTAAAATCGCCGACGTTCCAACGCTACTACAGCCTTGCAAGTTCTGGAAGCGCCACATTAATTTTACCGTATAAATACAGAGTGCTTGCTGAAGTATTCCGCTCTGTGACACCATCGTCTCCATGATGTTTAACCGCAAAGAAACTGTTTACTTCGAAAAACTTAAAAACTCTGTTCAACTATGTCGAAAAAGTATTTCATTTTCTTTATTTCATTTCTTTTCATTATTAATTTTAGAAATTTAAATGAATCAACTTTGGGCCAGATTAAAACCATTTTCCCCGACTCTTTACATTCACACGTGAAAAAAACGTTGCCTGCCGAATCACCCTGAAAATATGACTTGGTCGTTCTTCCTATTTTGGGTAAGTTGAATATTATGTTAATTTTTTAAATCTCTTTGATTTAGATGGTGACCATCTTGGGCCTACCGTTTTGTTGGAAAGGCGTCGCTTGTTTTATAAGAATTACTTGAAACAACGAAAAGACATCATGAAGATTTTATGAAATCGTTGGATCCTCCGATTGTGATGAGAACGACAAACTGACTCGTTGGCATCCTGAATTCGATGTTGACTCCTGCCCAGATATTCCGCCTGCCGATTTACCTCCGCAGATAGAAACTGAAAAAATGACAATGAACGCCAAAGATGTTTTATGTATGTTTTTTTTGATTTAAGAAAATATTAATTGATTTTTAGCCAAAGCAAGGGAGATCATAGGAGGAAATAATCGTATGGAAAAGGCTTTGGAGAAGCTTGCTGAGAAGAAAGACAAGCCGATGTCTTCTCCAGCGTCGCAGGCGATTCCTGGACTTACTCAAGCGCTCCGCGGTATTCCAAAATCGCTTCTTGAAAAAGTCCGTGCGAGACAAGCAGCCAAAGCAGCTGAGCTAATAACTCGACCTCCTGAGGAAACCCAACGGCGTCTTCAGCTTACCAGACTGCCTGAAATAGCTCGAATACTCCTACATCTTTTCACTTTAGAAAGGAAGAACGTCCTTTCCAAATATACGGTCATGGAAAAAATCCGATCGAGCCACACAGAGCAGTTATCTAATGAACAACTTGAAAACCATCTTCGCCTCTTAAAAGATCTTCTGCCAGACTGGATCAATATTTATGAAATCGATGGCGCCCATTATGTCAAAGCCAGAGATGCCGACATGTCCAAAATAATGAAGCACCTCCAAGATCAAATTTCAAAGAATCAAATTGACCTTTAAAAAGAATTTTTTTATAAACGTTTAAGGTGTCGGGTTTTTTTTTACTTAACGACTTTAGGTACATAATCCTATTTATTTTCAACATTTTCTATTGATTTTATAAAAAAAAAGTTATTTTTTAAATAAAGCTTGGTTTTTAATTTGGCTATCTACAGGTCTTATGGTAACTACTGATTTAATATTGATGCTAGTCTTTGGACATAATTTGTTGTGAAGTCATGAATGCTTTAGTTTCCCAAAGCATGTTGACGAGGATTTCGTCGGACTTCTCGTCCATGGCGACGTCTTCGGAAAGTTGGCGAAAAACGGAAATAAGGTACGAGCATAGAGCAGATGCTCGGCTACGATCGACAACCTTCCGTCTGCTTGGGTCGCTTGGTCTATAAGGATTGGCAAGAGCGACTTTGCTCCAGCGAACGCTCTGGCTGCATCAAGGACGCCAGATGGCCAATAAATATCCATACATGAAAGCTAAAACAAAAGATGTACAAAAGTTCCACCAAGGGTGTCCCAACTAGAGTGGGCAGCAACTTTACAGCAAAGGATTTTTAGAAAAAAAAGTTAATGTGAACCCCCCTGTAAAGTTGCTGTCCCTGTTTTGGGACACCCTGTATATGTTTACCTCAGTCAGAGGAACTGATCCTGTACCGACAGAAACAACAACGCTAAGTCGACAACGTCGGAGTTCTTTTGACTGCTTTCAAGGCCGTATTGTATTCATGGATTTCAGTAATCGCATCCAAAGTAGGGTTGTTGGCGATAAGACCTCCATCGACGAATCTTTCAAATGATCTAAAATATGAAGGTGCTGCACCTGACGCTCGTGCTGCTTCCCACAGAGCTGATTACGAAAAGAAGGTAGCGGCTTAAAATTAGGACATGTAGGTACAGCTTGAGGATATGCTGATAATATTTCATTGGAACTCATAATTTCTGAACATATGAAGATCTACTGGTTTTCTGTCTGCCAAGCAACCTGTGATAATCAATTTAGGATGTATGATATCAGCCATTGTGGTATCGTGGCCCAACGTTTCTTTTAGTAATCTTCTAAAGGTTCGCTACTGTACGGTCGCATTCCGCAGAAAACTTGATCTTTCATGCGAAAATAAAGGCATAGGGCTTCTTTAAGTGTTTTGCCGGCTGCTAATCCAAGAGCGAGAATTCCACCAGTGCTGGTTGCCGCTAGCCAGTCGAAACAATGGATGATGGTTTGCCAACGGCTTTTTCCAAATGAGGAGAATAATGATCAAAACGAGACCGCGGATTCCGCCGCCGTCTAGACACAAAAGACGACCTCCTCTTTTACTGCTGACGTCTAAATCTAACATCCCGCATTGAAGTAAGTCTGAAACGATCCGCGGTGTCGGCCCAGAAGCAGGCGGAGGAGCTACACCATTATCATCGCCACCATCTTTACACTGAATTGTGCAGAAGTTGTGATTCGCAGAACACCTTTGGGCGCCAACAGCATGAAGTACATAAACCAACTTTGAACCAATATCACCACCATGCAAAGCAGCAATATGTCGTGCAGTTTCCCCAGCATTATTACTAAAAAATAAACTTAAAAAAATGTTCAAATAAAAACAAAGCTTACATTAAATCAATATCACATCCAAAAGCAACGATGCTTGTACGATAGGAATGTTTTTTTGCTTGACAGCCAAATGAAGGGCTGTATTGCCGTCAAAGTCTGGTAAATCAATTTCAGCTTCTCGGGCGAGAAGAGCCACAACACAATCCAACCTTTCTCTCATAACCTTAAGACAGAGACATTTTATTAAAGAATCTTCACAAAGGGTATAGCAGAATAAGGGGGGAATTTTTGGCCCTTACTGCGATTTGGCCAAAAAAATGCTGCAAACGGCCGGCGGCACCACAGACAAAGTTGAGATCGGTAAAGATCGATTTGACCCTCCGGGGTCCCCTTCCCCAAAACCCGACGTGGAGGGTATCACAATAACTTCTTTAAGGAAGTTAAAAGGGAACAGTTTTCAAATAGTGAGACTTGGGGATTTTTTTTGCCAAAATACCTCACTTATATTCGCTATAGGCTTTACTTACCATAACATGAAGTGCAGTCTGGCTCGCAAAGTTAAGAGCGTTTATATCACAGTTTCGCTCAATTAAAGTAATAATGATGTCTTTAGAAGCTGACCAGTGAAGGTGTTCCTCCATGTTCATCTCCTGAAATTTTATAGTAAAGTTTTTAAAAAAATCAAACAATAAATACAGTTAGGTCGATTCCATAACTAGAGCTTCCTATTCGATTTCGTAGTTCGCCAACTTCCATCATCATGTTATAAACGTCATTTTGTAATTCTTGGATCCTGGGAAGTCCAGGGATCCCGTCGAGATGGATCGGGGGCATTTTGAGAAAAGAATGACGCAAAAGGAAATGAGGGAAAATCAATCGACTTAAAGATTCATAACACGTCAATATATCCCTCTATTATCATCAGCTCATTCATAATTCCGTTCTTTTCTTCCGTTCAATTATTTATTACCTGGGTGTTTAATTGTTTGAGAAATCTTTTAAAAAGTCTCCCATTATCCCTGCGGAACGAGGGGGGATGCAGAACCAGATGGCATCCCTGCAGACATGTTGACGTCTGCACCTTTCGCTATAAGAGCGATGACGCATTCAGGACGATCGGCTAAACACGCCATATGAAGAGCTGTGTGGCCTGTGATGTTCCTGTGGCTAAGCAGTTTACTTAGCTGACCGTATCTGCCAAAGACTAAACAACATTACAGCCAAAATATATATTCCATCTTACATTAACAATATCCTTATTGTCGTCGCTGCATGACAGAATTGCTATCGTAATCTAACTGCTCTAACGACGCCCATTTTTTATAAGAAGAGTTACCATCGGTAAATTGCTTTCTGAGATCGCCAGGTGGAGTGGGGACAAGCCAGATTCTGAATCGGACGCATTTATCAAACTAAAAAAACAATTTAAACTAATCTTTCTAAAATTTATTCACCTTTGGATCTTTGGTAGAGAAAAAGGTGCGACGATATTGAAGTGGACGAAAAGATGGCATAAAGTCCACGTTGGGTGCTCATCTATAATGTCACAGAACTTCTGGATTTTCAATACGCTAAAATAATTTTAAAGAGAAAAATTAGTATTCAATTAGTATTTACAATATTATTAAAAAATTTTTAAAACAAAAGGAACACAACATTCTATACAAAAAATTTCTGAGTCAACCCCCCCCCCCCCCTAATACTTCTTGAAAAGATGTTTTTTAGTCAGCAAAGCAGTAAGAAACTAATTAAAATTGGGGGAAAGGGTTCCTCTTAACACAAAACAAAAAACGGTTTATATACTAAACGCTAACGCTTGAGTAAATCTTCGCTGTACATACAGCATTGTAGCGAGAGGCCATGCCCACTCGCATCAACATCCAAACTCAACGAGCTATCCGTTTAGTATAT
>JACGAQ010003457.1:0-28786 GCA_014119065.1 Orius insidiosus
TTTCTTGATCTTTGCATACGACTTGCGCCTGACTTCTTAACTGAAGAATCATTGATGTTTGTAAAATTTTCCTTTTCGTGTTTTATGACTGAGGAAATCTCCTGAGCTGATTTGCAGGATAGAACCGACTGCGGGTTGAACTTTATGCCAGGGTTTTCTCCGGATTCTCCGTACCATCCTAAGTTTGCTTCACCTGTGGCGGATCCCGTGATATATTTCCAATCGTCGATTCTCAGAGCTGCGTATGGATTTCCTACATCATCGATATTATAAAGAAGTTCCCTTCTCGGTGAAGGTAAATCTTCAGAAAGAGCTTCCCACATATCATAACCGTCGATGTCGCCCAAATCATTATATCAAATCCAGCCAGAGAATATAATGTTGGCAACCAGTCTGTGATGTGCATGAGCTGGTTGGCAACCCTTTGTGGCTTCTTGATTAGCGTACTCCATACTGCAGCTACATTTTTCGTTCCACCTTCCCAGGCAGAATTTTTCACCTAAAAATTATACAATTCAAAAATCTTAAACAAAGCTTTACTTACTCCTCTATGTGGATAATTAGATCCGTGATTTGCATAATATGGACCAATCGTTGGAGCTCCATTATCAGATATGAAAATTATAACCGAATTATCGAGCATACCTTTGGACCTTAGTGCCGCCACAACTTCTCCCACTGATTCATCCAATTTTAAAACCGTTGCTGCACAAAAAAATTATATCAAATATGAAACCAAGGACAGCAATACCTGCGTAGTTGCGCCTTTTAAGGTCTTTAATATGTGAGCATTTCTCAAGAAAGTCTTCAGGAGCTTCACTGAAGTTTTTTGGATTCTCCGCGTGTGTGGCAAGGTGGGCAAAATAAAGGAAAAGTGGATTGGACTTGTTGTGATTGTTGATGATGTTTACTGCTTCTTGTGTAAAAAGATCTGTCGAATATTTCCCCCAGGCTGACCAATCAACCTCCAGGTTTCTTCTCATATCATACCCTGAGAGCGATCCATCCTATAAACTAAAAATTAACGAAAAGTCAAACATTTTTACGTACTAATGAGGTGGCGTAATGGGTGTAATAGTCTTGGACCCCTTGAAAGTAACCATAATGTGATTGAAATCCTCTGTAAGTTGGCGTGTATTGTTTTTTGAAAAATCCAAGATGCCATTTTCCAATGGCGTGTGTACTGTATCCCGCGTTAGAAAGATACTGAGGTAAAAGGCGTTCATTCAAGCCTAAACCCCGTGGTTCTGCTTCATATAAGACATTATGCTGCATACCTAATAAAATCAATTTTAAAATTGCCTTAAGTTTAATTCCCTACCAGTATGAATTGGGTATTTCCCAGTGAGAAGCGCCGCTCTGGACGGTGTACACAACGCCGCAGTGTAATGTTGGTTTAGTATAAGTCCGTTGTATGCCAGCGCGTCGATGTTAGGAGTCGGAATTTGATCTGAACCATGAAAACCAACGTCATTCCAACCCTAAAAAGAGAGTAAACCTCTAGCTTTAATAGATGCAGTAAAAAGCAGTAGTAAAACCCGCAGGCAAATCCCATATAAAGGTCACTCAAAAGACTGCAGAGAAACAGAACAATTGTATCAAATGAATATCCTATAAACTTACCATATCATCGGCTATAATGAAGACAATGTGAGGAGGAGAATTCGCAATTTCCCCATTGACTCCTGACAAAAGAATCAACGTCAAAATAAAGAATGCTTCGAAAGAATAGGTCATTATTCCCTAAGCTTCTTTATTTTCTCTGGCAATCACGAAAACTGAAGCTTAATATAAGGCGTTTCATGCGATTTTCAATTTATAAAAATATGATGCAGTGAGTTTTACGTCATTTTATAATATTAATCGTACCATTGCTAATCGATAAAAGCCATTCATATTGCGAAACGTCTTTTCTGATGACGTGTTTGTTCACCTGAATTCGTACGTGGGGTCATGGTTCTTTACTTCTAAAATCTACAATATCTTCCAATGACGTAATTTGATTTTTGGCAAAGAAGATTTGGAGCAGCTAGATGCAATAGTCATGATTTATTTGGTGAATTGGTGTTTAATAAAACATAATTATAATTTAAAAGTTTTATTTTATCAGATTCACAAGGTTATAAAATCACCAGTTTTTAGGAACTTACAAAACAGCTTTCAAGAAAGCTAAGAACTAAAAATCTAAACTTTTTGACAACACACGGTTATTTATAATATCACAATTCCTTTTTTTAAATAAAAAAAGTCGATTTTAAAGCTTAAATAAATACTTCAAAAATTTTTTACATCTTTTCAGTCTTGGCTGGAGGGTTGAGAGTAAAAACCGATAAAGTTTTGCCGCTTTCAGGTCCCGTTTTGTTCAAAAAGACGAATTTTGGGTAGATGAAAATCAAAACGGAGACACAAATGAGGAAAGCGATCATGTATAAAACGGTCGATAACCATTTTAAAAGGTTGAAGTCAAAAAGTTCATTTTGAAGTTCGTCTTGCCAGAAGGTCCAGGTGCTGTTCCAAAAAATGGGATTCGCCGATGAATCTGTGGGCTGATTCCCTTTAATCATTGTTTTCTGAATCTAAAAATTTAACTTAGAAAAAAAATTTAAACAGAAAAGAAACCTTACTTTTCGATAGATTCTTCGAAGTTTTGGATCAAACGAGGATTATTGTTAGCTAAATTGACTGTTTCGCATGGGTCATCTTTTAGGTTAAAAAGACAAGGGCTTTCCATCGGTCTACATTCTATAGTGACGTCAGTAGTGTTGTTTGGTTTACATTCTATTTCAGCTTCGGCTCTCAAATCAAGCATGGTAGGAATTTGTAAAAGTTCAAAATGTCTTTGTCCATCTACGATTCCGTTTGATTTTTTAATTTTTTCTTGAATTTGTTCTTTGATTATGAACGCCGAAATCGCTATGCCGGCTTTGGACAAAAGTACGCTTTGCGGGTTGAACTCTATGCCGGAGTTTTGTCCGGTTTCTCCGTACCATCCTCCGTTTCTTTCTCCTGTGGCGGATCCTGTGACGTATTTCCAATCGTCGATTC
Source organism: Orius insidiosus (assembly GCA_014119065.1). NCBI lineage: Eukaryota > Metazoa > Arthropoda > Insecta > Hemiptera > Anthocoridae > Orius > Orius insidiosus. The sequence goes on from JACGAQ010003457.1 coordinate 3,046, forward strand.
GAAGAGCTGCGTAGGATTTTCTTCATCGTCGATATTATAAAGGATTTCTCTTCTTGGTGAGGTAAATCCTCGGAAAGAGCTTCCCACATATCATAACCGTCGATGTCACCCAAATCACTCGAATCTAATCCAGCCAGAGAATATAAAGTCGGCATCCAGTCAGTGATATACATGAGCTGATTAGCGACCCTTTGTGGCTTCTTGATTAGCGGACTCCATACTGCAGCCACACCTCTCACTCCACCTTCCCAAGCAGAATTTTTAATCTAAAAAATTCTATAAGTCAAAAATCCCTTTTTAAAAAATCTTTACTTACTCCTCTAAGTGGATAATTAGATCCACGATTTGAATGAATCCCATGAGTCGGTGCTCCATTATCAGACATAAAAACAATCACGGAATTATCAAGCATATTTTTCGACCTTAAAGCGCCACGACTTCTCCAACGGATTCATCAAGTTTTGATACCATAGCTAAGAGAATAAAATAGTTAAATAATAATAATAAAAAATATAAACTTACCAGCATAAACGCGCCTCTCAGGGTCTTCGATGTGTGAAAATTTTGCAACAGTTTCATCCGGTGCTTGAAATGGTTCCCTCATGTTACCCGTATGTGGCGCAAGGTGGGCCAAATATAAAAAAAGTGGATTGGCAGTGTCATGTTTATTAATGACATTTACGGCTTCTTGTGTAAAGAGATCAGTAGAATATTTTCCTTTCGCTGACCAATCGACGTTCAGATTCCTTCTCATGTCGTAACCATCAAGAGGTTCAAACTAAACATCTGGATTATGAATAGCCTAAATATTAATTATGAAACTCACAGTGGCACGGACGGAATGATTATAGTAATCCTGAAATCCTTGATAGTATCCGTAGTGAGATTCAAATCCTCTGTATGTAGGAGTATATTCTTTTCTGTAAAATCCCAAATGCCATTTTCCAATAGCATGACTTTTATATCCCGCTTTGGACAAAGCTTCTGGTAACAGGCGTTCGTTCAGTCCCAGCCCCCACGGCTCCGCTTCCAATATTACAAGATGCTGCATACCTAAAAAGTTACGAAACATTTTTGAAATCAATCAAAATTTTACGCAATATTTCATAATCAAAAGGTCTAATAGCCAAAAATCCTAGACTAATAATAGAGGTTGAATAATAATGGAAAGAGATTTCGAGAAGCAAGGTTGACTTTATACACGGATATTATTTATTTTTATAGTCAAAGTTGTTGGTAGTCATGTAAAAAAATGAAAGTCACAATCGCTAAGGCGGAAAAACTGTTATCAATCCTATTATTTACCGTTTAGTCAAAGGCTTCTTTTTTTTCTCTGATGACTCACTTTCTATGAATTTCAATTACCTGTATGGATTGGGTATTTCCCAGTGAGAAGCGCCGCTCGGGAAGGTGTACACAACGCCGGAGTGTAATGCTGGTTTAGTATAAGTCCGTTGTATGCGAGAGCGTCGATGTTTGGGGTCGGAATTTGATCTGAACCATGAAAACCAACGTCATTCCATCCCTGAAAAAAAAAATCAATAAACTGTTTTTTTATAAGTAAAAAACTACCATTTTCAAAAATTTCGTAATCCCCGTACTAATTTTTTTCCTATTACCCCCACACTATAATTAACCAATTACAATAATTTATTTTTAACCTCAGTTTTAAAAATTGTCAATATGACAATTTTTTACCAACAAAAAGAACGAAAATTCGCAGAGAAAGTAGAAAGTTGCGTTTGGTAAATTTGCACGCGTTATTCAATCTTCAGGATTCGGACAAAGGAACTATGTCTGATGTAAGAGGTTGTTAACCCTAAACTATATTTGCAAAAATATAGCAAATGTTGACAAAAAATCTTAAGATACCTTAAAAAGGAAAAAAAAAACTGCATTTGCAAAAAAGAGGCTTATAGGACAAAAGTCGAGTAAAACACCTGAAATCCTTCAAAAAGAGGGTTAATTAGTAATTAAATAGTTAATTAATAGGTAGTTGACCGTAAAAAATAAGCCCAGATAGGGAGTTGCGAGGCTGTGCTACGATCCATTTAAGGGTGTCGTACGAGGGAAAAAATCTTTTCAGAACTCCGGCTAAAATCAGGGTCCACACAAAGGGAAACTAAATTATACCGAATCCTCGGCAACCTTTTTTCAAATTCTTTCCCAGCGAAAATTTTAATCAAGCTACTAAACCAAGGCCGACCGGTCCTTTTTTTGATACTTCTCACCGACATTTTGCCCGATTTTTAATGGAGAAATTCGGACGTGTGATAACCGATGATTATGCAAAATGCGGATCATCAGCCTAAGAATCCCGTCGGAATCCGTTTAATGAAAGATATCAAAAAAAGTTATGGAACTTCTTCTTCTTTTTTTTTTTGCGGTCTTAATGAAAATCTATGGGCCCAGCTGAAGGCATCTGCCATAATGCCATGTAATGTCACCAAGTCACGTAGACATACCTAATTATCTGGGAATTTACGTTTATAAAAAATTGTAAATATAAACTAACAAGTGTTTACGTCTATATTTGTATGAGGCACTACAAAATTTCGTATCTTGTTACTTTCTATATTCTTATCGGTTAAGGTTATTTTTGGTGAAATGAGGAAAAAAAATTACGTTAAAATATTGTTTGATTATGATATAAAAATTTGGCCCCTTATATTAAGTTGTGGCATAATGATTTTTGCAAAATGAAATTTGTTAAAGTGTTAAATATAATTTCATGGTTAGTTAATGATTTTATTTTGTGAGGAGTAGATTAGGTAAAATAAATTTTTAAAGAAATACCATATCGTCGGCTAAAATGATGACAACGTTCGGGGGTGATGTCCCCCTTGATCTGGCGGTAACTCCATAGAAAAGGCTAATCGCCAAAATAAGGGCTGAACTGAAGGACATGTTCTTATTTCACTCGTGTCTTCCGCCTTCTTCGATGAAAAGAAACTGCTTGTAAACACTAGACACAAGAATATAAAATTTTTAAAAAAACTTTTTTTTTTAATTTAGGAAAAACTAGGACATCTGAACACCCTGAGAGGCGGATAGATAATGTGCCGGGAGCTGGGAGTAGGCCGGTACTTATGCTACATGCTGGATTCCCCAAGTAAGCGAGATTCGCGGGGTCCATGCGGGTGACGTCATCTCTCCCCCATCCAACGGTGGGACGGGAGATCTTGGGAATACCCTTCGCCGCTCTCGGGGATACCGCGGGAGTGAGATGGAAAAATCGGAAACCCCTCGCGACCCATTTCCGAGGAATCATCTTCTTTTTCATCAGAAGGATAAATATATAAAAACTTTCAGATTTTAGAAAACTGGGATATTTTATTTACAACATTTCATTTACTTGTACGATCGTGAATCGTAAACCAAACATAAAGAGTGGAGGGAATTTGTATGTACCTGTAATAATTTCTTATAGGTCAAGGATATCATTATAATTTTGATAACTTATTCGAAGATTTTCATACTGTCAAGCTTACTAAAAATAATGGCAGCTCCTAAATTATAACTTTAGCACGATTAAATAAAAAAATACTGCCGACTGCATTCCATGATACTCCTGAACTGCAAAAATCCTTTTAGGAGAGAAAAGGTAACCTCGAGTATCTCCCAGCGAAGAAAAGCAAGAATGGAACCACCAATTAAAAGCCAGTTTGTTAATTTTAATCGACTGCTTTATAAGGAATTTTGCCATTTTCTTTAAAAGATGCGGGTTCAAATCCCGCTTGGGGGCTAATTTTTGCATTCTTCTTTCCACTGCCCTATTTTCTATGACATAAATTTTTTTAAATTTATCGATCTTTGTACAAGAGAAACTAAAATAAGTTGAACTTGATTTATCAGTTGTTCGTAATTTGAAGAGAAAATAATTAATTACTATAATTGTTCAAGATCAATTAAGGGAGAAAAACAAATTGCATACACCCAGGACCTCTAATTACTTGCCAGCGCTCTCGGAAAAAAAGAGCGGTGAATTTCATGTTTATTATTAAATTATATTTTAATTAGCTAATTCGATTGTAATGTAAATAAAATGTAAAGATAATTTTTTTGAAAAGTACTTTTATCTTCTTCAGGAGTTCACAAATCTTCACCTAATCGAGGAGTTGGAAAACCGTTAAGCTTAAAAAAAAAACTCAAGTTTTTTTTTTTTTTTTTTTTTTTTTTTTTTTTTTTTTTTTTTTTTTTTTTTTTTTTTTTTTTTTCTAACTTTTGCATTGGGGTTTTCATAGCGTCAGTGGTGTTAATTTGGGTTCAACGCAAGGATTAACGCCTTAACTCGCGCGGCCACCACGACGCCCTCACCTTTTCTGTTAAAAAAGTTTCTGGGGAGAAATTTGATTTTTACCCTTGGCGATTATGTTTCCTCATTCAGATTCATTGTGACTATCAGAACTTATCGTAACTGATTTATTAATCCCTCCTCTTACTAGTAAAAGTGAAAAAGTCCTGAGTAGGATCTTGAGGAAGGTCAAGTTCGGAATTGTAGTTGTAGATCATTGAATAAAAAAAAAAAAACACGAAGGGGGTTTTACCTACTACTCTGGGCGAGGACCACGTTACATTCCAGTCATTATATCCTAACACAATGAACGTGACTTTGCCAGTCGTGTTGTCCACTAATTATCTTATCATGATAACAAAAAATCCTTGATCAATCATTACGCAACTTTTCCTCTGAAACAGGAGCTTGATGCCCAAGAAACTTTTTTGCAATTCAAAATGCTACTTTAACTACCTATAAAACGTAATGTTTTTTCCATTATTATTTAGGTGATCCATTTTAGTTCTAATCTTAAAAAAAGAAACTAACACTAAATTTTGCTATTTTCATACCAAGGTTAACCCATTTATTCAGGAAAAAAAATTGAACGAAACAGGAATCGAACCAGGACCTCTCAATTGCTAACCAAGCTCGCCATCAAGACAGAAAAAAAAAAAAACAATCTGGGATTCGAACCCAGAATTTCTCATTGTTAGCGAAATGCGCTGGGCCACTAAGCTACACGCAAGTACACAATGAATTAACGTAGGAATCAGTAAAGTTATCAGAAAGACAAATTTAACTTTTGTGACGTCAAAACGCCTGACTAATATTTTTTCACACATTTTCCCCATTTTTCAGCAAAATCCAGGAAAAAAACTTGAGACAATTTTATCCTCGGGATTCCCATGCGTGACTATTTCTATTAGCGGAACGTCCGAACCTTTTTATGCGGCGTCAAAATACGCCTTGCCTCATTTAAAAAAAAAAGTTCCCATATTACCATTAATATTTTCTTTTTTATTACCTTTAACTCCTTTTAGAATAATAGAAACGGATATTTAAATAAATTAACGCCCCGTTAGGGAAAATGTCCTTGATAAAACACCGGACATTATTTGACAAAAAGTGAAATTTTTACATTTTCTTTTTTAGGGCGATATCAAATCCCAAGAGGGAGACCGATCATCTTAGGGCGCCTTATTTGAGGGAAAGTTGACCCAAGACGGCTCATTAAAAAAAGCCAATGAATCTTTAAAAATTGTGGAAAATTTAGTAGATGAAGTTTTTGAAAGCAGTTTTATAATAGGTAGATTTGAAGAAAAGAAATCTATCTGAAACTACAATTGAAGAAAGTAATTTTTAAAAAAGATCTACTTTCCTCTGGGACTTCCCAGGAGGCGCTAAAGCATCTGAGGGGAAATACCGCACGCGACGGGACTTAAACATGGCCTACATCTATAATAAAACCGGTGCCAACGACTCTGGGAAGTACAGCCTTTTTATTTTTGTGTTCGAAAAACTGGTTTTCGAGTGTGACTCAACAGATTAGTCTGGCAATCGCATTCGAAATAAAAGCTTAATAATGGTCAAGAAACCAAGCGTTAAAAATTGAGAAATTTCTCTGTCATAATAAAAATTCAATTTTTTATTTTCAGTAGCCTCAATTTATCATTAAAGTGTAACTTCTCCCTTGAAGTCTCTGTTTTCTAGTATCCAGGTGGAGATATGGGTACATGATAAATGTCGTGACGGAATTTCCGGAGACGTTAAGAAATTTATACGCGACTTTTTCCTTGAACTCCGGAGGAACAATCGCTTTTCTTGAAAAGATTTTGTTGAAAGAAAAAAACTAAATTTTTGTTTAAATTTTCTTCATTGTTTTTCCTTCCTTCTCGTATTAACTGACATAGAGCTTCATGAGGTCAGTCGATTCAAAACGATGTGAAAACAATTAGAATAAATTAATAATTCAACGGAACACTTCAAAAATTTTATTTTGATAAACCGCTTTGGCAGTTTTGTTGCGCAAGGTAATGTCATATTTTTTTCCACTCTGGAATAAAAGTTTTGAAGAGTTTTTTACGAGGATTTAATCTTTAAGTCACGATCCCTTTTACATTTTGGCCAATAAAATCGGAAATGAGATGCCGATCGTTTTTTTTTGTACTGGAAGCCCCCTGGCTTCCCTCTTGGCCACTTCGTTTGTTTAAAAAATTTAGAAAATTATTTATTTTCTATAAACTCCGAAAGTACCGAACCGATATTCAATTTTTCTGTCATATATTTCTTATTCTTAGCTCCGTTCTGTCGAAGTATCGGGTAAAGCCTTGGCTTTTGGACGTTCACATCGAGGTTATTCCTCCTTATCAACCGACAAGCTTTATCATTTATGTCCGAATGAGAAAGTCGCTTCCGCAAAAATCAATTTATACGAATTTATTATTTATTACAAAAGGAAATGACATTTCTTGACGTCATAAGGGTCAAAACCTTTTTCTACGTGAGCTCAGGCAGTCAGAAAAACAAAATTTTAGCATTAATTTAAAAACAATGAAACCATTATTCAAGGAAAAATTTTAGATTTTTTTCCTTCCCTAAAATTGATTTTTCTAATTAATACGATTATTTAAAACGATCGTTCAAGGAGACAGGATTTATTTCACCAAGCTGGTTAATTTTCCGCATGATGTCTATTTAATTTTTAGCTCATTTTTGGTACTTTACCATGGTTTTTGTCCCAATAATCATCGTTTTAACCACTTTTTTATTCGTTCCTACGACCAAGAAAAATTTTTTTACTATCAATTGCTATTTCCTGCTGGCCGTCGTTGTTAGTTTTTCAATTGAACGAACTCATTACTTTCCCTTCATTTTAATAAAATCCCCCATTTTATGACATCATTAAAATCTTGATTAAATTTCTTTATTTGCGTCTTTGTTTTTTCCCATACTTCAGAAATCGATGTTATTAAATTTGAACGATAGTTCGACCCTGAGCATACAAAATGGTCGGCTTTAATTATTAGCTAAACTTCTCATAAATTAGCCTTTGTTATAATCGGATTTAATGAAATACTATAGTTTTCTTTGGCCATAAATAATGGTTTTTACATTTATTTCTTAAAAATCGGGGTAAACCTTTAGGGCTCAGACAGAAGAATTTTGCCATCGTGCCGTATAGTTGGGGTGATTCAAGGTTATAAGTCTCACGGAAAAAAAGTTAATGTACTCCCAGGTCTATAAAATAAGAGTCGGAATTTAAACGCTTTTTTTAAGCTCGTAGACTCTTTTCAAAAAAACTTTTAATCTTCGTTGTTACGTTTTTGTTTTTTAGGTTCGTAAATGCGTCTTTGAAGGCGAGTTCAATTAAGAATCCCAACATTTCAAAGGGTGGTTTCATTAAACAGCGAGAGGATTAAATTGTGATTTTTCATGGTCAACTTGTTTTCAGAGTGTGGAGTTTTAGTGCCTCACATTTAAGCAGATTTTCTTCTTTTTTTCCTTGGAGGAGTGTTGGGGGAGTGTCTGTGATGTCACGGGCGGGTAGGGTGTCGCTTTTTTAATAGCTAAGCCACCAGAAAGTCGATTTCTTCAAGAATAATTGCGATCGATTACCATCATGTAATTTGAGTTGTATAATGAAAATTCACTTTTCAAAAAAAAATTAGACCTTGAATTTGTTTAACTCTAAAAATTCCAAAAATATTTCCCCTGGAAGAACTGGACCAAAAACAATTATTTTAAAAATGCAAATTATGGTCAAAAAACGTGTGAAAAAAAGTTCATCAAAATGAAGGACGATGAAAATTAAGAATCTTTCAAAAATCATTAATTCCACGTGGATGCGCCTGGAAGAGTTTCCAAAAAAAAAAAATCCATTAATAAAATCCGGTTTTTGCTTTTGGATTAATTTTCGTGGGATAATAAACAGGGAGAAAAATTATTCGTAATATAAAATAGATCTGAGGGTGAGAAAGATAATAAACAGAAATTTTTCATGATCGGTTTCGGCAAATAAGCATCATCACGTATGCCATTTTCCGTTTAATGCTCTCTCAAACAGTTTCTCTCCCCGGAATGATGTAATCCACACAAAGTTTAATTAAAAAATCATTTTTGTAAAAATTTTCAATTTTAAAGAAGAAAAAAAATCGTTTAATCTGCGTATTTCACTTTTATTTTAACTTCTCGTTTTTCTTAGTCAATTATTTAATTGGAAAATAAAACTTTGAATTTTGGCTATTTTGAAATATTCATTGTTACCTCAAATTCACCATATATGAGCAATTAGAGCAAACGTGTATTTGCCAATATGGCTTCTAGGTATCCTTCAACCTTTGTTGCATAAGATCCGGCATTTTTTAATTTAGGAAAATAAAACAAAAAATAAAAAAAAATAAACATGTTCTTATTTTCATGCCTTTTTGTATTCTCAAGGGTGTTTATGCTTTGAAATCCGTCTGGAAACGGTCAACACCAAATATGGTCAATAGCGTTTTGCAATGTTTGATAGTTGTAAAATAAAGTGCAATGTCTACAAACGTGCAATAAGAAAATAAAAAGTTGATAAATTATGTTAAAATCCGGTGTCCTTTTAAGGTGACCAACACACCTTAAATGATCCACCTTCAAAAATAGATTTTGCATTAATTATTCGAACGGCTTTTCCGTCTGTATGCCCACAGTCGAGTATTTTATTCGAATTCTTTTTCCCGTGGGCTTTAAACCCACGGCTGTTTTATACACGTTTTATCTTTTGTGGCTTTCTTTTATTTTTGAAGATAAACTGTTTCCGTTTTGACTTGTTTTTTGAAAAAATAAAGTGATTCATTCTATCTAAAACACATTTTGTTAATTAAAGGATGAATGGATGTCATTAAAGGGCCTTCATTTAATTAGTAAAAACCATATTTTTGACCCCATTACTCAATTTTAAGATTTCTTAAATATGCAGGGTGGGCCCACGAGAGTCTCCTCTCCTCAGCAAACTCGAAAGAGCTTCCAACGAAAATTTCTTTAAAGAGAAGTAACAATATAGGAGGGGGAAATACAAAGGACGAGAAGTAAAACGGGGGGAAGTACAAAGGACGAGAAGTAAAACGGGGGGAAGTACAAAGGAGGAGAAGTAAAACGGGGGGGAAGTACAAAGGAGGAGAAGTAAAACGGGGGGGAAGTACAAAGGAGGAGAAGTAAAACGGGAGGGAAGTACAAAGGTGGAGAAGTAAAACGGGGGGAAGTACAAAGGAGGAGAAGTAAAACGGGGGGGAAGTACAAAGGAGGAGAAGTAAAACGGGGGGAAGTACAAAGGAGGAGAAGTAAAACGGGGGAAGTACAAAGGAGGAGAAGTAAAACGGGGGGAAGTACAAAGGAGGAGAAGTAAAACGGGGGGAAGTACAAAGGAGGAGAAGTAAAACGGGGGGAAGTAAAAAGGAGGAGACGTAAAACGGGGGGAAGTATAATGGAGGAGGAAGTATAACGGAGGGGGATTTTTTTAAATTTTCTAAGTTTTTATTTTTCAAAAAATTTCTTTTTTCCCCGGAAATTTTCTTAAAAGTACATATCAAGGTAGAAATAATGGGATTTTTGACCAAAGGAGGTCCCTTTCGTTACGGGTGGAAGTATGATATTTCTCCCTACTAAAATAATAATTAATGTTTTAAAAAAAATGAATTTTTTTTCACCAAAATTCTTAAAAAATATATGGAGTAATTGGTGAAAATTTGGTGAAAATTGTACTAACAGTTCGGCCGCAGCGAATTTTTTAAAATTTCAAACAGACATATCTCCGCCATTTTTTCAAAATTCAAAATTCGCCCTCGTTAGTTTCTTGTTCACCGACTAAAGAAAATTTGGTGAAAATCTGGTAAAAATTGGTTGAAAATTGTGGCCGTTAAGTGTTCCGTAAAAATATGGACAGACAAAGTTGGGATCAGTGTAGATCAATATTCGATTTGACCCTCCGGGGTCTCGAAGACCCTTCCCCTAAAACCCGACATGGAGGGTATCACAAGGAAGTTAAAAAGGTTGAAAAAACTAAACTAAACCAAAAAGGGCTTTAAAAATATCAAACACTCAATAAAGCCGGGAATTTAATGGTGTTTAAGATTTAAAACGCCTAAACACCTCATCAAATGGGTTTTTCTAGACCAAAATTCTGAGCAAAACGACTTAACACCTGTTAAAATGAAGTGTTCTGGAAACAAATGCTAAGGACGGCCGGCTGGCACCACAGACAAAGTTGAGATCGGTAAAGATCAATATTTCGATTTGACCCTCCAGGGTCTGTAAGACCCTTTTACCGCCCCCCCCCCCCAATGGCAGCGTTTAGCTGCTCCCAAAAAAATAAAATAAAAATAATAACGATTTTGCTATCTTGCTTGGATGTTCCCACAGATGAAAAAGTTCTATTTTTTTGCAGTTTTCTTTAAATTGCAAATTTTTTTTTTCTTCTTTCGATTGTGCATGTGCGAAACGTCCAAAAGAGCAAAACTTCTTGCAGCGGCCTAATTATCCCTGACGAAACTTCTATTTTCGTTGGAAGTGTCTGATTCTATTCTCAGTAATCATGTAATATCAATTTCTGATGATTTTTCGGAGGTTTCATCCAAAATAAAAAAATATTATCCTTGCCAAAATCCTTCCATTTGAGAATTTCATATTTGGATTGAAAAAAAAAAGTTTCAAAGGATTTTTTTTCTTATTTTGAACCTTAAGGCAAAAAAATTAAGGGGGTTACAGTTTTTTCTCTTTCTGTTTTGAGGACACCAGGAGGGCACAAGTGAATTTTCACCCTGCATATTTTAAAATACATATTGTCAAAACTTGTAAAAAGGTGTTTTTCAATTTTTCAGTTCTGGGAAATCATTTCTGACGAGCATGGAATTGACCCGACCGGAGCCTATCATGGAGACTCCGACCTCCAACTTGAACGTATCAACGTTTACTACAATGAAGCCACAGGTTAAATTTATTAATTATTAATTAATTAATTAACAAATTAATAATGTGTAATATTATTGCTATATTAGGAAATCTACTTATGCTGGAAATGTAAGTTTTGAAGCAAAAACTGTTAAAGCACAATTTTTGTCTAGAATCACTGTTAAAATAGAAGTTTGTCCACTATAGTAGTAGAAGCACGATTTTAATTAATTTTTTTCTTGGTTTTAAAATGGATTTTTTTTATAGGAGGAAAGTATGTGCCACGTGCGGTTCTTGTCGATCTTGAACCGGGAACGATGGATTCGGTCCGTTCTGGACCTTTCGGGCAGATTTTCCGTCCGGACAATTTCGTCTTCGGGCAGTCCGGTGCTGGCAACAACTGGGCTAAAGGTCATTACACTGAAGGCGCTGAGCTTGTCGACTCTGTTTTGGATGTGATCAGGAAAGAAGCTGAAGGCTGCGATTGCCTCCAGGGCTTCCAACTCACCCACTCTTTGGGAGGTGGTACCGGCTCAGGAATGGGAACTCTTCTCATTTCCAAAATCCGTGAAGAATACCCTGACAGAATCATGAACACCTATTCAGTCGTCCCTTCACCTAAAGTATGTTCTAGCTTCGCAAAAAAAACTGTTTTTACAATTTTTTTTAGGTTTCTGATACCGTTGTTGAACCTTACAATGCTACTCTTTCTGTACATCAACTTGTTGAAAATACTGATGAAACCTACTGCATTGATAATGAAGCGCTGTATGATATTTGCTTCAGAACTTTGAAACTTTCGACACCTACTTACGGAGATCTGAACCATCTTGTATCGTTGACCATGTCAGGTGTGACAACTTGCTTAAGGTTCCCTGGTCAGTTGAATGCTGATTTGAGAAAACTTGCTGTGAACATGGTACCGTTCCCTCGTCTTCACTTCTTCATCACTGGATTCGCTCCGTTGACGTCAAGAGGATCGCAGCAATACAGGGCTCTTACTGTCCCTGAACTTACACAGCAGATGTTTGACGCTAAGAACATGATGGCTGCTTGCGATCCACGACATGGTCGCTACTTGACAGTCGCTGCCATTTTCAGAGGACGCATGTCCATGAAAGAAGTCGACGAGCAGATGCTTAACATTCAAAACAAAAACTCATCATATTTCGTCGAATGGATTCCGAACAACGTCAAAACCGCCGTGTGCGACATCCCACCCAGAGGACTCAAAATGTCCGCTACCTTCATCGGCAACTCCACCGCCATCCAAGAAATTTTCAAGAGAATCTCCGAACAATTCACAGCTATGTTCAGAAGAAAGGTAACATTTTATTTTCTTTCTTCAAAATTTTGACTATTCATTTTCAGGCTTTCTTGCATTGGTACACCGGAGAAGGTATGGACGAAATGGAATTCACCGAAGCTGAATCCAACATGAACGATCTTGTTTCTGAATACCAGCAGTACCAAGAGGCGACCGCTGATGAAGAAGCCGAGTTCGATGAAGAACAAGAGCAAGATATGGATTAAAATAAATATCATCATGCTTAATCATTTCAATTTAATGCTTGTTTTATAACAGTTAATTTTTAAGGTTATTTATTTCATTTTCTTATCTAGGACGCCTTGTTTAAAATGTCATAAATCATAATAAACAGAATTAAAACTAAGTTGTTCCTTTGTTTAAGTTCCATCCATTTCTTAGCTTTTAATGGTTACATCAGAGCAGTGCATAATCACTGATGGCTATACAGGGTGTCCCAACTAGAGTGGACCAGCAGCTTTACAGGAAAACATTTAGTCCTACAAAAAAATGTGAAATGTAAACCCCTCATTGTTGGAAGGGGAATCGACTATGGTAGATTTTGGTTTTGGTATGCAGAGTTCGCTATTTTAAACGGGATCCCTATGTTTTTATGCTTTTAATCGATTCTACGCTCATTTTGAAGCAACTTAGCATGTTAGGTCATTTTAGCGACTGGAGCACCTTTCTTTTTGTATGAATTTTATCCCAACTAGATGGACCCCCCTGTATAACTTCTATAATTTTCGTCCTACAAAAAAAAGTTGAATGTAAACCCCCCTTGTTTTTTGATGAAGAATTGATTGCAATTAATGAATTTTGATTTTGATGTACAGGGTGTCCCAGAGCAACACCAACTTCCTTATTTTAAATGATAACCCTATGTTTTTATGCTTTTAATCGATTCTACGCTCATTTTGAAGCAACTTTTAGTTAGGTCATTTTAGCGACTGGAGCACCTTTCTCCAGTCGAATGTCCCAACTAGATGGACCACCCCATACAACTTCTATAATTTTCGTCCTACTAAAAAAAGTTTAATGTAAACCCCCCTTGTTTTTTGATGAAGAATTGATTGCAATTAACGAATTTTGATTTTCATATACAGGGTGTCCCAGAGCAACAGCAACTTCCTTATTTTAAATGATAACCCTATGTTTTTATGCTTTTAATCGATTCTACGGTCAATTTTAAGCAACTTTTACGTAGATCATTTTTTGGACCTCTTTGGACAACTAAAAAAAAAGCCAAATTTAGCGGATTTTAGACCAAACTAATTATAAAAAAAACTACCTAATTTTATTTTTAGGACTAATTTGTAAAAGTAATACATTAAATTTTTGAAACTTTATGGAAAATCATAAATCAATTATGTTTCCGATTCTAATCATAATCATATCTGTGCTCGTAGGGTATTTAAAAATAAAACGATTACGCCCTAAACTCTGAATGTACGAGAAATTTTAAGGTTTTGTTAGGATATTCCAATTAAAAAAAAAATAAAAAAAGACGGCTGGCTAGCCGACGGGTATTCACTGAGAAGTTAATACCCATCGATATTAATACCTTCTCAATTACGTTTACGATTATAATCATAATCATATCTGTGTTTGTAAGGTAATTAAAAATAAAATGATTATGCCCCAAACTCTGAACTTATGAGAAATTTTAAGCTTTTGTTAGGATATTCCAATTAAAAAAAAGGACGGCTGGCTAGCCGATGGGTATTAACTTATTAACTGAGAAGTTAATACCCATCAGTATTAATACCTTCTCAATTACGTTTACGATTATAATCATAATCATATCTATGTTTGTAAGGTAATTAAAAATAAAATGATTATGCCCCAAACTCTGAACTTATGAGAAATTTTAAGCTTTTGTTTCAATATTCTAATTTAAACGGCTGGCTAGTCGATTGGGATTAATTTCTCAGAAGCTTTGAGTTTATAAAGTTAGAAAGCAACGAGGATATTTGGCTCAAGATCTTTTCGAGTTAAACTTTGGCGGGATTTTCTCTTAAGCTTAAGAGTAGATATGCGCAAAACAAAGTATATAGACATAAAAATTATTTAAGAAATCCAATAAAAATAAGAAAAGCGATATTGTGCTATTGAAATAATGTTATAAAACTTCATGGAGCGCATATAAATAAACGAAAAACGCTTGCAATTTATAAACGGGAGGGTTTTTCCAGGATAAATCATCGCAGGCGTCAGGTGACCCGTGATAGGGGGTGGGACTCTGGACGAGACGGCTGACGGATCCCTTCTCAAGTTTTCCTGTTGTGTTTCAAGAGTTGTTCAGTTGAAAATAATTTTTGTCCGGTTCGTTTAATTTTTAAACGACAACAAAAAATAGGGGTTTTCGCTACATAAGCGTTTTTCTATGCAAAACCGATATCCCTTTTCTTCGCCATTGACGTTTGACTAATAAAGAAAGGTAAGTCCTTATTTTTATTTGTTATTATTCCCATTTTTTGGGTATTTTTAATTAAGAATAATATAAATTCTTCTATGGCTCAATTCAGCCGTAATCAATAAGTAAGCTTAGTGGTGCAATAGTAATCTTATCAAAGTCTTATCAATGGTGTTATCAAAATAACATTGATACTTGGTTTTTTAAATACATATTTAAAGTTTCTTTTATTTTTCCTTATTGTTCAACTAGTGTTAAATAGATTTTTTTTTATTTAGCTCTATAAGAAGTAAGTAATGGGATAACTTTTAGGTGGGTCTTTGCTGTAATTCTGGCTGTGGATTATGCACAGGAACTGTATAATGTGGATAAATCAACTGATAGGTTCATAAAGGGCTAAATCTAGGGTCCTGGGTTTGTGAAGTAATTTTTGTTTGGATGTAAAGTTTCTTGTACATAATCAGTCAATTGGTAAGGCCATTCCTTTGGAGTTGGCCCTTAAACCCCCATTTTTCCTTTTTTTTTTCTTGAAGCTTGCGGTTTTCAGAAGTTTTCCTTGGATTTTGACTGGGGTTTCCCTCTAACTGGGGGTTAGACATCAAAATTTTAATATTTTCAGAGGATACCAGAAGTTTTCACCTGGTACCCTCATTTTGCAGGATTTTTCGAGAATTTTCCTCGGTTTTTTGAACTGAGAAACCCTATTTTTAAAGGATTTTTAGGAGTTTTTCTCGGTTCACTGAGAGAGAAACCCCATTTTCAAAGGACTGTATGGGGGTTTCCTCGGTTTTTTAACAGTGAATTCCATTTCGATATGATTTTTAGAATTTTTTCTCAGTTTTTTAAAAAGAAACCACATTTATGCAAGAATTTTGGTATATTTCCTTGATATTTAAACAAGGAAACCTATTTATATTGGATTTTTGGGAGTTTTTCTAGGTTTGTTGAGAGCGAAACCCCATTTTTACAGGATTTTTAGGAGTTTTCCTCGGTTTATTGGGAGAGAAGCCTCATTTTCACAGGACTGTTGGGAGTTACCCTCAGTTTTTTGGACAGAGAATCTCCGTTTTTAAAGTATTTTTAGGACTTTTCCTCGGTTTGTTGAAAGAAACACCATTTTCACAGGGCTGTCAGGAGTTTTCCTTGGTTTTTTAGAGTGATTTCCATTTTTATATGAATTATAGGATTTATTTCAGTTTTTAACAAAGTAACTACATATACACAAATTTTGGTATTTTTCCTTGGTTTTTAGACGAAACCCAATTTTCACAGGACTACCTGGAGTTTTCCTCGGTTTTTTGACAGTGAATTCCATTTTTATATGATCTATAGAATTTTTTTTACACTTTTTTTCTACACAAACTTTGGCATTTTCCTAGGCTTTTAGACTAAAAAACCACATTTTTACTGGATTTTTGGGAGTTTTCCTTGGTTTGTTGCGAGAGAATCCCCATTTTCATAGGACTCTCAGTTTTCCTCGGTTTTCAGGACAGAAAATCCACATTTTCAAAACATATTTAGGAGCTTCCCTCGATTATTTGACAGTGAATTCCACTTTCATATGATCTATAGAATTTTTCTCATTTTTTGACAAAGGAACCACATTTTATACATGAATTTGGCATTTTTCCTCGGTTTTTAGACACAGAAACCCAATTTTACTAGATTTTTGGGAGTTTTCCTTGGTTTGTTGAAAAAGAAACCCCATTTTTCACAGGACTGTCAGTTTTCCTCGGTTTTTTGGGCCGAGAATCCCCATCTTCAAAGAATTTTTAGGCGTTTTTCTCGGGTTTGTTGAGAGAAAAACCACATTTTCCAGGACTGTCTGGAGTTTTTGAAAATGAATTCGATTTCTATATGATTTGTACAATTTTTTTCTCAGTTTTTTGACAAAGAAACCACATTTATACACGAATTTTGGTATTTTTCCACGGTTTTTTGACAGAGAAACCCCATTTTTACTGGATTTTTGGGAGTTTTTCTAGGTTTTTTGAGAGAGAAACCCCATTTTCTCCGGACTGTCAGAAGTTTTCCTCAGTTTTTTGACAGTGAATTCCATTTTATATGATTTAGAGTTTTTTCTCAGTTTTTTTGTCAAAGAAACTACTTTTGTACACGGATTTGGTATTGATTGATAATCTCCATTTTTACTGGATTTTTGGGAGTTTTCCTAGGTTTGTTGAGAGAAACCCAATTTTCACAGGACTATCATTTTTCCTCAGTTTTTTGGGCAGAGAATCCCCATTTTCAAAGGATTTCAGGAGTTTTTCTCGGTTTGTTGGGAGAGAAACGTCATTTTTCAGGACTGTCCTTTCCTTGGTTTTTTGACAAGGAATTCCATTTCTATATGATTTATAGAATTTTTCTCAGTTTTTTGACAAAGAAACCACATTTTTACTCAAATTTAGGATTTTTTCTTTTATTTGGCAGAGAAACCCCATTTTTACTGGATTTTTGGGAGTTTTCCTAGTTGTTGAGAGAAACCCCATTTTCACACTGGATTTCGGTTTTTTTTCATTGAGAGAAACCCTATTTTCACAGGATTTTTCAGGTTCCTTGGTTTTTTGAGAAAACCATTTTAATTTTAGTTTTTGTTTTAGAAGAAACCCATTTTGGATGGAAGTTTTCCTAGGTTTCAATTAATCCGATTGCTCTTGCCACAAATGTAAACCATGTACCCACTTGTACCATTCTTTTTTTTTTTACCTAGTCTATCTTATTCTTACTTTTGTCAGTATTTCCCAGTTGGAAAGCCACTTAAAATTATAGCCGTTAATAGACGGCTTTTCTGGAAGCTTTTTTCAAAGAAGATAGTGAAAAATATTAAAATTAAACTTTGAATTTTTAACTTGTCTAATTCTTAAAATAATTTTAGACGGAAAAATGTCGTGTATCCATCTCTAGAGGACATGAAAGTCGGTCAGATGCAGGTATGATCATTTCCTATTTAGTGTTTTTCCAGTGTTGATTATTTTTAATTTCAGGTTCAAATTAAAGAGCCGAGCTATCCCGATTTGAAAAAAGAAGAAGACTGTATCGAAACCAAGCGGTTTCGCTATGCACCAAGCAGGAATGGCCGTTCCAGTCTATCCATGTCTCAACGAATACATGGGTTTGGACCTTTCAAACAAATCTATTTCGATGAACATCCCCGACTACTCGCAGGCAATATCGATCAAGGGCCCTTCCGTAAGATTTATGAAGTTTTATTTAAAATACTAAAACTATTTTTTAGGAAGTGTCTTTAGTGCCAAATTACAACAATATGCTTGCTCCATTATCTGGTAACAACGGCCTAGAACGATCTCAAGTCACAAACGGCATTAGAGAAGTATGCTGACTTATTTGAAAAACTTTTAACTGTTGTTTTAGCTGATTTTGTGCAAAGACCGCGATGGAAAGGTTGGAGTAGAGTTGCGAGTGTAAATAGTGGGATTTTCGTGTGCCTCGTTTCTAAAGGGTCTCCAGCAGAATTAGGCGGCCTTAGATTTGGCGATCAAATACTTGAAGTGAACAGTCAACTGTCGCAGGATATACTGTCGACCAAGTACACAAACTCTTCAAAAAGGCACCCGTCAACGGAATCTCCGTTATGTCCGAGACAGGTAAAAAAAAAATTTTTTGTTTAATCAAAAGAATTTTTAGGCCGTTTGAAAGGACTGTTATTTTACACAAAGACAGTTTTGGGCATGTTGGCTTTCAATTTAAAAAAGGCGAGATTGTCACTTTGGTGAAAGATTCTTCTGCGACACGAAACGGCCTTTTAACCAAACACCACTTCTCGAAGTCAACGGTCAAAATGTCGTCGGGCTCAAAGACAAAGAGATCACCGCCCTCATCGAATCTGCCCCATCGCCTCTCACCGTAACCATCATTCCAGTCAACATCTACGAGCACATAATAAACAAGTGAGCACTCAAGGTTTTTAACTAAAATTTTTTTTCCACACCAAAAAAACGGGACTTTTCAATTCTTAGTCCTAGGGTCTTTATATTAAAAAATTAAAATCTTCCAATTTAGATAGATGAGATGCTCAAAGGTGAGGCGTATTTTATTTTACGAGTACCTGAAAAGTAGATATCTGAATGTGGGTAGATTCTTAATTTTGTAGGATTTCTAGGCGATATCTCATTCATCCCTTTTTTTTTTTTTTTTCTTAACAACGACTTTTAATTGGAAAAAAAGCATGAGCATGCGCATGTACTTAAAAACCTACTCATTTTGCCTTTCAAAAGCATGTTTCAAATAATTTATAAAAAGGGTGAGAAATTTTAATTTAAATGAAAAGCGATCTTGTCGATATCGATAGTACAAAAAATATTATTTTTATAAACAGAGATATTTTAAGTATTTAGGCATGAAATTCGCGTTTTTTTTCACTTTCACATCCTGTCCACATAAAACGCACATAAATTATTTTTAACCATAAAGTTATAAAATTTGTTACAGGATGTCACCAAATTTAATCAAAAACCTGATGAGCCACAGTATTCCAGATGCCTAAACATTCCCCATTTTTCTCGTGCCAATGGTCTTTTCATTTCAGCCATTAGACAATCGAAATTTTGTTTTTTCATTAGCTTCCTATCATATTTTTTTATTCAAGCCTTTTATGCGTTGAGCATGAATTTTTTGTTTCTTTTTTAGGCTTGCATGTCATATCTGATTTTTTAGTTCCTTTTTGTTTTTAAACTAGAAATATGTGACTTGATTAAATTTAAATTATTGTTAAATGATATATTTTATTTTTTATTAATTAATCTTGACAATAGATTTTTGTTTGTAAAATTTCCTTTTTTGTTTTAAATTTTATAGCACCCCCATTTTTAATGGGTTTTATTGCACTGATGATGGATAGCCAATATGTTATAAGTGGCTGTGAGTTGGAGGTATTTAAATGCTAGGGTTTAATTAAAATAATGACTTTTTTCGTATTGTTTTATTAGCCTAAAATATTATTTACGTCTTCATCCTGTATATCTAAAAGTATATTTTAATTTATGTAGAATACAGACTTTATTATTGTAATAAAAATTGTATCTCTAGGAAAATATAATATCTATATATGTACTCAATTTTTTTTAAAATCCTTGTTTTTTTCCACAAGCGAATTTCAAGGGGAAAATGCAAAGCAAAACTTAAAGTAAAAAAGTAGCTGAGCCACGATCAGGCGAAATTCATGGCAGCAATAGAGCTCGTTTTTCGTAAATTTATTTTCTTCGAAATTTACTTTCGAGTTGCATTTTTCCATAGGTTTGAACCTCAAGATAAGATAATTCTTGGGCATTTTATAAACATGAAAAGTACAATTAAAAATAAGTTTGCTTCAAGACTTATATGAATAAAATGTAGTTCAAAGTCCAAAACTCCTGACTAGTTTACTGCAACATGTCAACAGTCCCTTCTGTAGAAATAAAGAGAAATGGCTTTCCATGTTTTCTTAAGAATTAAGTAAAATTATTCCTTTTCTTCTTTACTAATTTAATTTCAGAAATGATGGAAAAGTCAACGACAAAATCGAAATTCTGGGAAATGAAATTTTTTTGGGATGCTCAGCTCAAGTACTGAGAGTAGAGGTAGGACCATTGGACTTTTTTTTTTTAAGTTGAACTACTTTTATTGTCAAAATTTATGCTGAGTACAGCAGAATTGCTGGGAGCAAACTAAGCATTATTTTGGAGGTGAATGGTTGCTTTGCGCGCAGCGGCCCATCCATCCGACATAGAACGAGAAGATCGCGTGGGTACCGAGGTTTTAAAAAATTGACAAATTACTTAGCATCTACAGACTCAATTTTAAGAAGTTTTTTGAAATTTTTCCCAAACTTTTAAGAGTGAAAAAATGATTTTTTTTTAAATTTTGAGATGAAAGAAAAAATGGTTCCCTTCAAGGAGTCACACCAAATTAATACAGCTTTTACTCAGTAGGGAGGAGGTTTTTTTTATTTTGAGTGCTGGGTTATGCCGAGTACAGCAGAATTGCTGGGATAGCAAACTAAGCATTATTTTGGTGGTGAATTTGCTTTGCGTGCAGCGCCCATCCTTCCGACAAAGAACAGAAGACCGCGTGGGTACCGAGGTTTTAAAAAGTTGAAAAATTACTTAGCATCTACAGACTCAATTATATTTTGTAAGTGATTCTCAACAATTTGAGATAAGTGATTCTCAACGGGGGCGCTGGGAAGTTACTGGGGGGCGTTAAACAAAATTTGGATGATGGGGAGCAATGGCTAAGTGGCTGGGGCGTTAGCGTGAGTTCTTTTTTTTTAATTTAATTTTTATTAATGCGATAAAAAATTTTGTTCCAAAAAAAAAAGGCCTACCTATAATAAAATCAGGGTCTCTTTAAAAATCGAGGCGCTTGATGATACTAAACCAACATGACCGCCAAATCTTGCGGGTTTAGTATGACAAAAGAAAATTTAAGGAGAGATGAAGCGCCTTTTATCCCGTTTTCAAGCTCCCCTTGGCGGCGTCACGAAATGCTTGTTTACAGGTAATATATTAATCAGTGATTACTGATGAGTTAGATGAAACTGTTATCGATTACTCTGAAATCCTTAAATTTCGGAAAAGATACTTGTCTACAGGCTCTTCGTAGAGCTTCCTCCCTCAGTATTCTACCATTTTAAAAAACTTCAATTTCAACCATCGGATGTACGTGTAGTAGGTAGTGTAGTGCCTAATTTTTATATTGGTTTCATTAGAATACTTACACATATTTTCAACCTCTCATTACTTTCTGCAAACTACTTTTTTTTTTTTTTTTTTTTCTGAACTAGGGAAGGGGCGGAAAGTATTTTCATCCTCTTAGGAGGGCGCAGGCTTCAAAAAGGTTGAGAACACCGTTTTAGAGGGACCTAAAATGTACCTCTCATAAAATTGTTTCGGATTTTTCGAGGTGGTAGAACAGTCTTTTTAAATTTTTTTCAGCAAATTGACTGATGAAGCGAAAGAAGCTTTAGGTTTTGTCTTTTAGGACTTTTCTGAAATATCCCATTTATTTTTCGTTTTTCCCCCTTTCTCTCTTTCTCAGAAAGCTTAGAACGGAAATTTTGTGTGAGCAACTTTTTCGGAAATTTCGAGGTAAAACAATTTATTTTTATTAAAACCCTAATTTTTGCTACCTTGATACTAAAAAGTATTAAATTGGCCTTCTTCGTTGCCGCCGGAGCCAGCTCTACAAGTTCTTTTTCCTTCAGAACACAGAAAAAGCTATTATGAAGTGTAGAATTTTGATTTTACTTATTTTTATTTTTAGTAGAGCGAATTGGTGTTAAAAGAGATTCAAGTTTTTCCTGACTCTGTCCCTCGGGCCCAAGAATTTCTTCAACATCTTCACCTCCTCAGTTCACGATTCGCGAACGAACGGAAATAAATGAAAGTTCCACATCCCCCATCAAAAAAATAACTTCAAGGAAGTTAAAAGAGTACTGGAAAAATTTGGGGACATGTATTTTCGACTCTTTTTGAAAGAGAATGAACATTTTCAACTCGATTTTTATTCTATTTCTAACGCCAAGATTACTTTTTACCTAGCTTTTTTAAAAAGCTATTTCGTCGAGTTTTGGCAATTAGAAAACATGTAGGTTTAATTCAAAATAATGACTGATTTTTCTTATCTACCAATGTAAAATTTAGCTTTTAAAAATAGTTTAAGTAATACGGATTTATTTTTTCCCCATTTTTTAATCCTTTGACAAAAGCCTTTGGGGTCAATGAGCTAAGCTCCTTTCACCAGCCCCTGGTTTGAAGAAAAGCTTTCCTTCTATTTCTATCATTTTTTCAAAAAGAAATTTTTACAAAATGTTTAAAATTAATGTTAAAATCAATAAATTAGGCTTACAAAAGTTTTATTTTAATTATTTCACCCGATACATACATCTTGTGCTATCCTACCAATAAATTTCCCTCCGTTTGATAATTATTTTTCACTCTTCCACTCTTACATGTCGTCGCGTTAGTTCTAACACCGGCTCTCTCATTTTTTATCAATTTTGAATTTGGCATTATTTCTGATCGGAATTCCGTTGGTAGTTAAATTACCAACAGAAAACCGTAATTCACGATTTAGCCAACAGGTGATGCATGGATTCCAATGAGAAATTAAACCGTATTTTTGCTCTCCAGCAAAATGAGATAGCCGGTGTTAGAACTAACGCGACGATGTTTTAAAAATGGAACTTTGTCATTTTCCTCGTAGTTCATAAATCACATCGTTTACCCGAGAGTGGGAAGATGACACCAGTCAAAACATACGGTATAATCCGACCCTGGAGTTACCAAGCGTATTAGTCGACTGCGAAAAATAAACATTTACTTCCCCCTTACCGCCAGAACTTTCTCATCAAAATTCTTCCCATTTCTATTTTACGGAAGTCTATGGTTCTTGGGGAGATTTTTATGGGGCATATCAACGGTTTTTTGGGCAAAGGGTTGTTTTCAAACCAAAATTTTGACCAGAAGCCCATTTTTTATTTATCGCTAACAGAAAAGTGAGATTTAGGGCAAAACGATAAGTTTTAGCCTTTGGCTCTTAAAACACATTAAATAGACCCAAAATTTGTACAAATTATGGTGCACATACGTTTTGCTTTGGACGGGACAGTCCCGCTTTGAACGGCTAAAAAAAGTCCCGCCGGCTTAAAGGAAGCCATCCTTTAAAGAGTTGATGCCTGGGAATATGGAACACCATTTTTAACGAGTTTTGGGTCATTTTCCACGATTTTTTAAAACTAGAATAACGCTTTTTTTCTGGTCTTGGAGCGAAGAAAAAAAAATTTTACAGGATTTTTGGTCGTTTTTCTTGATTTTCTGGTGTGGAAGAATACGTTTAGCAGGTGTTAGGGTGTTTAACATCGTCTTAACGTTTTTGTTTCATTTTGTAATTTTTCAACTTCCTTAAAGATTATTGTGATACCCTCCACGTCGGGTTTTGGGGAAGGGTCTTCTAGACCCCGGAGGGTCAAATCGAATATTGATCTTTAACGATCTCAACTTTGTCAGTGGGCCGGCCGGCCGTAGCATTTTTTCCCGGAACACTTAACAGCCTCAGTTTTCAACCGATTTTCACCAAATTTTCTCTAGTCGGTCAAGAAGTAAAGAGGGCGATTTTTCAATTTCGAAAAAATGGCCTAAAATCACTCATTTTAACGAATTTCAAAAAGGCTTTTTTGAACCTCTCAAACGGATTTTTTAGCGGGACTTATACGGGGTGTCCAGAAACACATGGCACGCATCTGGGAGAGCGTTAAAAAGTGGTTTTATGACAAAAATTTAAATGTAAACCCCCTTAATTTAAATCAAAGAATTTGATGGTGTAGTTTAAAATGCGTTTGGATATACAGGGTGCCCCCAACTGAACCTAACTTCGTTATTTCAAATGAGAACCCTTATTTTTTTTTCAGATTCGTAATCTAAGGGTAATTTCAAGTAGATTTGATTTTCGAATTTGAAAAATTCCGTTAAAAAATCGCTAATTTTCATTTCTGAAGTAAGAATTGGGGTTTTAACTTGAAAAAAGGCTTTTCGACGAATCTCATGATGCAGAATGCGAAGTTGCTTGAATTTGTGATAATTGGAATCTTCGGACAAAAATGAGTCTCTCAGGTCGATTTTAACGGATTTTAGCGCGATTTTAGGGGTTTCATTTAACTTTTTTTCATGAAACCACTTTTTAACGCTCTCCCAGACGTGCGCCATGTGTTCCGCTCCGTATAGACATCATTTGTGGGATTTTTGTTGGATCTGATCATTTTACGCTTAAAGTATAGCGAAATCGAGTTTTTCTTGTCATAAGACATCAAAATTCCGGTGAAAACGGATCTGGGGGTGGAGTATGGGACATATCCGGCATTTGAGTTGAGAGAATACGCAGTTGAGGGAAACCCAAGTCAAAAAAACCCCAGGAAAACTCCCAAATGTCCTATTGAAATGGGGGTTTCTGTGTCAAAATAACGAGGAAAAGTACCGATAATCCTGTAATTAAAGGGGGTTTCAGGTAGAATATCTTTACCCCCCGTACTCCTGGAAAAATACTAAAATGTGGGAAATATCTCGTTCCAAATATCAGGATGTTGAATGTTCGAAAACATTCGGTATAAATACCTCAAGTCTTCAGGCAAACTCATACACCCCCTGATATCAACGCTTAAGTCCTGTGGAAATAATTAAAAATAACTAAATACTTGATAAAATGGGATTAGAAAGCAAGTCTGCCTTTTTCATGTACCCTTTTTGCCTACCTTCCTATGAAAATCAAAAGCCAAAGATAAAGTTTTGTTCCTTTGTATTTTAGAAAGGTCTAGACATGACAATTCAATAGAAGATAAAAATACCAAAAATAATTCGAATTTAGGTAAGTGCAAACCTAAGTAAGGCATTAGGGGCTCTTTTGTTTGCAGAAAGGTTTAAATGACCTTTTTTTATTACCTACCTTTTACCGTTGACCCCAGTCAAATAATAAATTTTCTTGAAAAAAATTGATCATTTTTTTGTGTTTTTCGATTTACTGGTCTAAGAAACATAAGAGCGTTTAAAAACGTTTTTTAACAGGTTTCAAGTCGTTCTCTCTCGAATTTCTGGTGGAAAAAACACTCGTTTCATGGAGTTTTGGGCGTTTAAACATCAGTTTATCGAGTTTTGGATTGTTTTCCTTGGTTTTCTTGTGAACACCCGTTTCATCGTTGTGTGCGCTTGAACATCCTTTTAGGTACTATTTCCTCGATTTTCTGGTTTAAAAACATCCGTTTTGTTGGGCTTTGGGTGTTTTAACATCGTTTCACTGGGTTTTGGATCGTTTTCCGGTTTTTCAAGAATCA
>JACGAQ010003458.1:0-28758 GCA_014119065.1 Orius insidiosus
TTTTTCGATGGGAATTTATTCTAGCTTTACCCCATTTGGGGAAAAGCCCATTTGGCCATATTCCAAACTCTGGCTTTAGTGATCGATGAATCTGTTTTTGATTATTTTTTAAAATTATAAAATAGTAATTTTCGTTCTCATAAGTTGCTAAAGTGAAAGAACCAACTTCTTGGGTTAAATTTTCACCATAACTTGGACCTCAAAACTTTTTTTTAATGTAAAAAAAAGTCTTATGAAGTTTAGTATTTTTATGATCGGCTCTAAAGAAACGTCGAAAAAGGCGGCCCTTCTCTTCACGTCAATACATAATCCAACCCTTTTACGTGACCCTAAATTTATTTTGGCAATAAACGAAATAAAGACTTTAGGCAGTTTGTTATATTGATTTATGTTGTTCTGTAACTTTTGAAATTTCTGTACGTACTCGCTGTAATTTATTTGTATCCACGTGAGGTTTTTCAAACCAGAATAACGAGAAAAACGCCCAAAATCCGGAAAACCGTGGAAGCCCAAAACATCGGGTAAAACGGGAGTTTTTTTAAAAAAAGAGGAAAATAGTGATCGGACTGGGCAACAGAAACCTCAAGTTTGATGTAGATATTGGCAAAAATACCGAGGAAAAAAACCCCAAAATTCAGTAAATATGGGGTATCTTGGGGATTTTATTGTCAAAAGACCCCAAAAAACGCGTAAAAGGGCTTAAAAAGCTGCGAACTTTTGTAGACCAGAAGATCGGGAAAAACGCCCGAGTTTTTTAATCCTTGAAAACTGAGGGAAGCGTCCAATTTTGTTGTATCATAATCCCCTACCGTAATCCTGGCTACAGGCCTGATTTTCCGTGTAAATATTCAGATTAGACACGCGTTTTCGAAAGGTTTATTAGTTTCTAAAGCGATAAGCGCTAGGACAATGGGAAACTATCAACAAGGGCCCTGAAGGTAAGAAAATGAGAAAATGTTAATTCGATTACCAACCCTCCATCCCTTTTAGAATTTTCCCTGACATCCCTATAAAAATTTGCTGCAAAATCTCTAATACTAGATTATCGTTTTTAAGGTAAAAATAATTTTCTCGTTAATTAAATTGAGTATTTTTCACTTCATTTCACCGACAATCCATTTACATTAAGCCGTCCATCATGTTTTAATTTATTAGGTTGGAGAGTTAAACTTGATGATAAACCGTTCCCGAGGGCTGTTCGATCACTTCTTAAGGAAAAAAACTTTTCCCAATGGATCATCCAATGATTCGCCGAAAAAAAACTTTGACAAGTTTTTCCACAATTTTTTATCGTTCGTTTAAGCCATTAATCAAAAATTTGCAATTTTCCTTCGAAGAGTGCAAGGTTAAAAACTAATTAGAATACGTTCCGTTATTTTCTTTCCTTGGTTTTTTTATTTTTTAAACTTTAATTTTCAACTTTTCTGACCTCTTTTAAATATTTAATAATCGGTTTCCTACTAGATTTCCCATTATCATCAATTTGTAGCTAGATATTTCACGAAAACACGTCTTTTTTTTTCCCCGACGACTTCGTTGGAAGATAACCGATGATTTATGGTCGTTTTCGATCTCGTCGCACTCAGAAGTGAGGGGGCTAAAGCGTCCGCACCTCGAAAAATATAAATTCCCTTTCCCTTTCGCCTTGTTTACAACGAAATATGTCGTACCATTTATAAACTCTTGGCTCCACGTCTTCTTTTTCTTATTTTATAAAACTCTTTACTTGTAAGGACTAGAGGGGATAAATTATCTTTCTTTATAACGTCTTGAATTTATTATTTTAAATCATGTTCTTTAAGTTTGGGAAAATGACTTTTTATAATGAATGAGATATTTATTTTCTGGGTTTTTAAGCCCATTAGGGTCAAAAGTAACCCGGGTCAATATCAAACTTGAGTTTCTCTGTTGCGCAGGTGTGTTTTTTTGTCTCTTGGTTTTCTTCCAAAAAACTCCACTTTTTACCGGATTTTTCGGCGTTTTTCTGGTCTAGAGACGTATATAGTACTTTTTAAACATTTTTTGCGCGTTTTCACTTTATCCCATAAAATACGGGAATATGCGTTTTTTGTAAAATTGCCAGATATTGGGCGTTTTACTGTTTTTTGGTCCAATGATCCAATTTATTAATTTTTGGCTAAGATGCACCCTTTTTTCATTGTTTTTGTCGATTTTTAAGAAGTTTATGGTGATTTTTCTATCCATTTGTAGTTTTTCAAGTTCTTTTGCCCAAGAAATCGGTATTTCTGATTTTTTTTCTTGATTTTTCGCCACTGATTTCAGTTCTTTTTGTTTTCTCTTAGGATAAGAACCCTTAGTATTAGATTTTTCGACGTTTTTTCGCTCTAAGTACTTTAAAGATTTATTTTTAATGCGAAATTAATGACTTTTGACCAAATAAGCCGAAAGGGAATAAAAAAGAGATAAACCTCGTATTGATAAAACCATCATCAAACGATTTGGATGCTTTTTTCAATCTCTTATTCGGTAAACTTTTCAGATGAAAAGGCACTTGAAAGTCCGAAGTTGAACAAAAAACATTTTGAAGATTTACGGGTTAATAAATAAACACTGGTTAATTTTTAAAAAATTCATTTTATTTATAGAATCGTGGGTTTCTTAAACGCTAATGTTGAGATTCTCAGGAGTGTTGCAGTTTAGTATTCCGTCCGAAAGACGGCTGAGTTAACGAAAAACCTCTTTGCGATATTGAGCAAAAGAGAGAGAGAAAAAAAGCCTGACGGAAAAGCTTAAGATTCCTCAGTTTTAATTATGTCCGAGAAGGTTTGCGTGGTCGCATGGCTTCAAGGGTGTAACGACCTCCCCTAGTTTTATAACTCTTATAACCTTTTTTTTACCGGACATATTTTTCAAGTTGTGATATCGGTTTTCGATTCTCGCGTGAAATTCATCGAACAAAGGCTTAAACGTCGTTAATCATCCGGCGAAGGGGACCGTAAAAGGGGAGATAATAATTTTCAAGAGGATAACAATGCCCTCATCGGAAATTTTATCATAAAAGATTATCAACTATTTTTTACAAAATCGATTTTTGTACACTTTAGGCTAAGTATAAAAATTTAGGGACAAATCATTCAATGGCGTGTCAAAAAAATAGGACAATTAAATGATCAAAATGTAGGTTGATAGGAGAAAAGAATTTATAACAGAGAGGAAATCTGGGATTTCTGGACCTGTGGCCTCCATAAATAGGTAAAATTGTTCCTAAATTTTAAACAGCCCGAATGTGGCGTTCCATGAATTTTTTAGGTTTCTGGGAGTTTTGATTGTTTCGTATTTTCCTCTATAAAATTGATGAGGGAATCGAATAGTAAAATTATTCATAGAAATTCTTGGCACTCTCAATTTCGCATATTTGACGTGATTAAAGGAATACCGTGCATGCCAGACTCTCCGGCCGTGCTGGCTTAATCTAACTTGGGACATTTTTTTGAGGTAAAGCGGTTTTAATTCTGGTCGTAAAGAATCTTGGTAGTTTTTTTTTAAATAGGGCGTCATTTGAGCATTCTTTTATCCGTTATTAACATCACGCAAGAGACTATTAACCCTTTTAGCTAATGGTTTCCCCTTCGGGTTATTCTTTTGTAAATAAAAGACGCCTTTATAAACAAGCGTTCAAAACAACGTTTAATTTTGTGCAAACAATGGTCAAGAGTTTTCAATTTAGGTTGAATTCAACATTAACTGAGTATTCCGTGAGTCTTTCTAAGAGTTATGTTTTTTTTTCTTAAATTTTCCTTAAAAACCACTTTCCCCGGAAAACTGACTATCTCGATTTTTCTTTAAATTTTTTAACTTCCTTAAAGAAGTTATTGTGATACCCTCGGTTTTGGGGAAGGGTCTTTCAGACACCGGATCAATTCGAATATTGATCTTTACCGATCTCAACTTTTCTGTGGTTCCGGCCGGCCGTAGCATTTTTTTTACTTTTGAGACCAGATTTGGAATCTGCATTAAAGCAGCTTGAATCGAATAGGTTGACAACTCGATCCGTCTGAGAGTTATGATTTTTTCCCCTGAAACTGCATTTTTAAAAATACTTTTCTGGTGTAAAAAAGTTTTTTTTTAATAAATGTTTTCACTGATCATCAATAATTTCCGTCTCAAACTAGGTCATTGACGGTTTTTTTCAGGAAAAAAGTAATCTTAAGGAAGTAAGTATCTTTAAAAAAATCATACCTTCTCAACGGACTTAAGACACTCGGAATATTCCGTTTATGGCATTTAACCTAATTTTTTTATTGACCTGTTTGAACCACCCTGTACAAAGTTATTTTACATTTTCTATTATGTTAAAAAGGCGTATTTGTTTATTAAGATACGGTTTTACGGAACTTTTTGCGTGTTCAAGAGAGCTTTAGAGGGCGGAAAAAAAATCCGATAAATTGTGATTTATGAAAAGGGCGTAAGTGATATTTTAAAAAATTTGTATTAGGAATTTTATGCTAGTCGCTTCCGCAAAGGGGGAAAGGAATCTTTTTTTCACGTTTTTACGGTTCCGAGTAAGTTATGTAGGGCACGAGGTAATCATCCGGATCCCCGGCGTCTGATTGGATCCTCACTTATTGAAACCCCCACGTACCTTGTCTTCTTCGGTGAGATTAAACCGACTCCGGAGGTTCCATTGGGGATTTATTTCTCTAAATTGCGTTTTCGCCACGATAAAAACGTCTGTGGAGAATTCTATATTTTTATCTTTTCTGATTTCAGAGGCCATGGTCGCGGAGCCGATGAGACACTGCAGGCACTTCTGTTCTACAGCATCACAATGTTCTTCCGACAAAGGAAATGGAGGAAGTGAGTTTTTTTTGACAAACGCTATTTCAGTTCCTAATTAGAACTGTCCTTTTGATTAAGGCTTCAAAGCAAAGGGATTTCTCGGTCCCTTTCTCGTGATTCTCATTGTTTAAACTTTGTGGTTATATTTTTAAAAGTTTAATTTACATATGGCTAAACACAAAATATATGGTTAAAGGTGCATTTTTATACAATAGTTTACATAAATTAGCATTTGCCTAATACCTTTGATATTGCACTTAAAACTAATTTTCTGCAATTTGATACTCTTCAAAACCATGTCGGATAATTCCGACGATTGGCTTTAAGCTGTTTTCCGATTCGATGAGAGCGCGCCAGGATTGGGGAGGCTTAACGTCGTCCTTTTTGTCCTGATCCTGATTGATTTTGTCGTCTTCGACGTCTTGAATGGGTTCCATTCTGCTTCTACATTCGGCCAATTCTTCTCGCTTAGACTTTTTCCAAACATGTCTTCGTAGTAACGATTTTTACTAGGTTCGTGTTGTTCTTCTGTTCCGGCGAGTTCCAGTCGGCTACCGCAGCTGTTGCTTTTACAAGGCGAAATTTGACACCCATGTATTGGTCACGGGATTTTCTTGAGTTTTCGTGACCTTGGCGGATCTCATCCATGATAGTCATCGTCATCGGGCTTCTGACTGGGCCGTGGCTGTGGGAAATCACCCGCCCCCGTAGTACGTCACTGTTGTCCCACAATCACGTATTTTCTTCATTACTTCTGGAGATACAGGATGGATCTCTGTTTGCCTGAAGTTTGCTTCAATTTCGTCGTCACTGCTGTACCCTTTGTGGCTAATCATCCAAATTGTTATCGGATTCATTTTCAAAGCAGCTCATATCGCTACTTACGCCTGACGACAAGGATCCTGTATCTGTCCACTTTTTAGTCGGCTTTTTATCAAATTTCTTACCGTCGTAAATCACCCTGACTTCTGGGGTCAACCTCGGCTTGGAATCTTTGGAAGGATTCACGATTTTCGCTGCTATCGGAAGCATTATTTCTGAATCTTCCGGCCCTGAGATTTTAACCTCTTTCTGAAACATCTGCCTCGTACTTCTCACTTTATCAGGATCGGGGAGTTCTTCGTCTTTCAAATCTTTTGTTTTGATCAAATTATAAAAATAATGACGTTGCACATTTGGCTGGTGTGGCTTCGAAGCTCGAGGAAGGGTGTTCGATACGTTCCCTGATAAATCACCGATTGATCCGGATTTTATGGTTGCTCCGGTTATCCTGCATCCTTTATCAAACTCGGCATTCCTGTGGTTATATTCTGAAATATCGATCGGCTTCTCTTCTCTGTAAGGTTCGATGATAACGACGTTTTTATTAGTAAGAAGCTCCCTTAAACCGATCTTATTTTCTTTAGGTATTTTTTTAAGTTGTTAATCGCCATCTGTTTTGTTGTTTTGTGTGTTGTCTTTGTTGATCTCTTCATTAAAACGGTTTCGTTTGGTTTTTCTTCAGGTTTCGGTTTAAACATAGCTTCTTTGATTTTTTGAAGGTCTTCTCCGGAATCGAGCTTTGGGTGAGCCGGAATCGGAACTGTTTGTGCTATCGTCGGATAAATTGAGTTCGGAAGTCGCCTTCCTTCCTGCAATTACGAACGTTCCGTCAGGGCCAGTTGTTATTTTCGTCCTGACCGCAGGAGGACGTACGACGTAGGTTTTACTATTGATCGTATTCTCTTCATCAAGATTTAACAAACTTCTCGTACGTAAAACCAATTTGGATGAAGTCTTTTTTAATTCTGGCTCATATGAAAATTCTTCTTCGTAAAATTGAGATTCGACGTTCACATTCTGCGCTGAATCGTAAAGTCTGGCGTTGTTTTCTTTTTTCTCGATAAACTTCCTAATTTCTTTTCTCATCTCGTGCTCGGAAATCGTATTGTGAACGTCGCTTTTTATGTTATCATTTTTGTCTTTTTCCTCCGGTAAAGGCGGCATTGTCGGGGGTACTGGAATATTTGATTCTACTTTGATTTCTTCTTTCTTATCTTTTCTGACGACCTCGTAAATCGGGTCTGCGTTATCTTGCTCTTGGGAGGACGTCGAGTCTCGCCTTTCGTCGAATCCACTTTCGTTGCTTTCATTCGTTTTTTTTACGTCCTGTTCCTGACTGGCGGTATCCGAGCAAGCCGTGTAGTACTCCATGTCGCTTTCCTCTTCGCGTTTTTTACGCGCCTCAGATCTCTTCAGCGTGCAGTAGCCGTACTCTTCTGAATCAGGCGTCGACCTCTCGTATTTCACGTAGCGTCTTTCAATATCGTCAGATCTCCTTTTCTCCTCAATATAAACCTAAAAATAAAACTGTCAGAATTTCGGCAGAATGTGACTAGCATAATAAACGTTTCTCCAACAACGTTATTATGTTCTCAAGTATATAAACTTTCCCTTTTTTTGCCCAACTAGGGCGAAACTTACAGGCCTAGCGTAATATCCCGTGTCGGATCTTGTCCGTTCGATATCAGGTTTGTTGATTCTTTTCCCGCAGCAGCTCACAGAATGGCGGACGGTCTTTGAGGCGGCGGAGCTCTGAAAAAGAAAAAATTGTTTACAAACTCTTGAATCTTGATGGAACTATTCGAAAGATAAACCGTCTCATTTATATCACACATGAGGGAAAGTTAGTAATTCACAAGGGCTTCCCTTTAACATCTCCTACGACCCTTAAATACGTAATTGGGCATAGCACAACCGCGGAATCCCCCTACAACTTCACATCAACAAACTAAACTTTCCATTTTAAGATTATCTGCTGAAAGTCAAAAAGCTGAAAAAGGCCCTTTTTTTTTGCTGGAATCTTTGAAACTATTTTAAACGCCCGGCTGGGAATCCTCGATTTACTAAGAGCTTTGGAAACACCATTAAAAGCTCACATTTTTTTCCCCCTCGCTTTTGCTGCTATTTTATACTTAAACGGGAGGAGGGAAAGATAAGTTGAAGTAGAAATTGAAAACGTCCAGGACGTGTTTATAAACAGACTATGACGCTGAATGTCGTTCGCAGCTGTTGACGTCAACTTTTCTGTTTTATTGAAATTCAATACGTGTTTCTGAATAAAACGTCGGATATTTCATAATTTTAAAATAATAAAATGTTGAAATTCGCAGTTGAAAGTGAGATTTATGTTTTATCTTGAATTTGGGTAACAGTTCCGATTTACGTCGGGATAAACGTTTCCTTTGATTATTTAAAAGGGCTTAAAAGTAGGGACGCTGAAATTGGCTCTGGGAGTTTGAATATTTCGTGAGGATCGAACCCTCTTTGAGAAGATAACTTACCGGTAGTCGGGTGATCTCTGCCTCAGTTTCGCCCTCGGGATAAGCTCCTGGCGACGAAGCTGCGACCGAAGCTCGTTCCTCTTTTCCGCCCAGTGGTTCTCATACGTTTTCCCAAATCGACCATTCCTCCACAGTCGTGAGTCCCCCTCCTGAAAACGGAAATAAAATTTGTCAACTTTTATCATTAGATAACTTTTTATGCCTCCGGATTTTAAAAATTTAAGTCACGTTTTTCTTTATCATCAGCCAGCCAAATTGCGTAACGATTAAAAAATCTTATCTATTAGAAAGCACAATAAGTTTTGTTGATCTCCCAGATTTATTCCTTCCTAAAGGTCATACGACAGGTCTTTCAGAAAAGCTCCTCATTTCGCACAAACATTCAACACATTCGAAAGGTCAATTTAATGCCAATAAAATCAATATTTAAAAAAATTATGGCAAAAGGATTTACAGAAAAAAGTTTAAAATTTTTTTGCCATCTTTGATAAATTATTCAAGAAAACAGCACTTGGGGATTCTCGACGTAAAGGCCTTTTTTCCCCTACCCTACTTCTTGTTCTCATAATATTGTACTCCTTTGAAAAAGGGCTTCTTCCCGCAAATTGACTCCGGTCTTAAAAAGATTGGTGGCTTTTGCGAAGCTTTTACCCTTCGCCAATTTTCAATGGCGGAGTTGAAATCGTCCAAATCAATTTATTTAGTGCAATAATGATTTTGAAATCTATAGAGTATTTTCTGATTATTTTTCGCCAAAAACAGCGTTTTGGCAATTTTCATCCCAATTTGACAAAATGTATTTAATAAGCTCTTTGAAGAAAGAAAGTTTAAAAAACTTAAAAATTGCTAACTTTCGGTGTCTTTTTTTCTCTCTTCTTTTTTTATTTATCTTTATGGATAATTCAATGCGGATTGTGAAACTTCCGTTGGTTTTCAACTAAAACGAGTTTTCAGGGTATAAAAAGTTTGTCTTTTCACAACGAACCCCCCCGTGTGGCTCACAATGATAAATAATCCTTTTAAAAAAATACTTAAGACCTTTTCACTTTTGCCTAAAATAAATTATGGATTTTTTTTCTTTATCTAAATTATAAAATTGGTTTAATTTCCTTTCTATAATGATGTGCGATGGAGGAAATAAAGGTGGAAAGGCCGGGGTATAAATTTTCTTCTCACTCTCGCCCTCCACTTAACTTTGACGTTAAGGGTAATAATGTTCGGATAATTTTTCCAGAGCACTGAAATTTTGAACCTTTTCTGTGTGTTTTTCTCAAAGAGAAGTTATTGTAATACTCTACATGTACGCTTTTTGGCGGAAGAGTAAGTGCCGGGTGTCGATGGTTTTTCCCAGAACACTGCACAGGTTTTATTCGTTTTCCTTTTTCACGGAAAAATCGTTGTTTTAAATAGTTTTTTCTTTTGCTCGAAAAAATTTTTTGTGTGATCATTTCAATTTTTTTCCGAACGGAATACCAACAGGTAGAAATTTATTGTTGATAACAATAATCCAAGGTCTTAAAACGAAGCTCATAATCTCGGGGTGGGGAGGGCTAATCAAGAGGCGTTTGGTACAATAGGCTAACTAGGGAAGGCTGAGGTATTGAACAGGGAAGGGGGTCCGGGATGTTGCAGTGCGGAACTTTGGGGACGACCGTCGTCATAGCAACGCTACCCTACAACGGACTCGCTGTTGAGCACGCGGGGTCCACCTGACCGTCCACGCCTCTCTAATTTTTTTTTCCCCTTTAAGCCTAAAATGAATATAAAATGGCTTTCCACAGTATCATTTTTAAATCAACAAATCACCGGATGTTGTTCAGTTGGTTTCAGGACTATTTAAAAAAAATTTCGTTCAAAAGTTAAGGCAGATTTTTTTCCTCTCTTTTGTTTTCGAAATAAACCAATATTGGTGGATAAACAAGGCGTAACGAGGGGTGATCTACATTCGAAAATATCCGGTGAGCCAGGAAGTTTCGAACGCTCTCGATAACACACGCGAAACCTTGCCCAGCTCGACATTATGCAAATCGGGAAGTTCCAACGGGCGTGAATGGTCACACCATCTTGTTTACGTCCATAAATCCCATTTTATCAAAAAATCTTATCAACTATTAAATCCAGGAAGCCAGACTCTCAGTTTGGTAATAGCCAACCAGTCTTCCCGTTTTCAAAGCTCCCCTTGGTGATACAAGTTTTACAACTCAACTTCCTTAATCCAGTGGGAAGTGTTCCTCGGAAGAGTAGGCGAGAAAAGGCCCCTAAAATATTTAAAAAGTGAGTTCTGTGGCCGGAAAACTAATGAAAAGTCCTTAGGATCCAGTGAAAAAGGGCTTCAAAGATGAAAAAGGCGGTAAAAGGCCTCCAAATTCTATTAAAAAGTGAGTTTCTTGCCGGAAAAATCTTTTAAATCCAGGAGAAAGAGTCGCGAAAAATAATTTAAAAAGGGAATTTTGTTATCTGAGAGGGAAAATCATTAAAATCCAGTAGAAATGGGTATCTAGGATTAACAGACGAAAAAAGCCCGAAAAAAATCTTTAAAAAGGAGTTTTTTTTCCAAAAAACTGAGAGAAATATAGGAGTAAATGCCCAAAAAACCTGTTGATAACGGAGTTTTTCACCAAAAAACTAAAGATCTTTTAAAAAACCTTTTAAAATACCGACCCGTTTTCAAAGCTCCCCTTGGTGGCATAGTTTTTCAATCATCATCAAATTTTAATAAATACTTCCAAGTTTTTTTTTAAAACGTCGGCCTTTATATCACAAAAAATCTAACAACTTAATTTCGCACATTTCTTCATAGGTTATTCTGTTGAATACTCCTTTCGTAAGAGATCAAAGTTAAGCTTTACGTGAAGGGAATTCTTCGAGATAAAAGTCAAAGAAAAGTTTCATTTCAGGCGAAACAAAAATTATACTTTTATCACCTGTTTCTTCTACCTTTTCACTTTAATTGTTCGACTTTTTTTTCGCCTTCGAAATAACCAGAAACATTTTGTCCTGCTGTCTAAATATTATTAAAAGTAAAAAATTCTAAAATTTATAACGTACGTCAATGTATAAACTAAGCGATAAAAGTTGTTGAGTAAATGAGGCATCAATCTTAATAAGTTTTTATGTTAGTATTAAATATCCAATGTCAAAAAAACGACCAAATGTGATAAATTACTCGTATATTAACCATAAAACCGCATATTATGTCGTAAACATATATTTTATAAAAACGCTTGTTTTATATGACATTTTTAATAAGGAAGAAAGGTGATAAAAAGGTTTTTCTGGGCCTGGAAATCATCAAGGGAGGACAAAAGCCTTTTGTAATATATATTGCTTACATAAGGGACAAAATGTAATTATTGTCTCCAATTTTCTCTCAAGAGGAAAAACCTCTTTTTTCCAAGGTGTGGAAATAGATCATATCCTATTTTAAAACAAAAGCAAACAC
Organism: Orius insidiosus; assembly: GCA_014119065.1. Lineage (NCBI taxonomy): Eukaryota > Metazoa > Arthropoda > Insecta > Hemiptera > Anthocoridae > Orius > Orius insidiosus. The sequence goes on from JACGAQ010003458.1 coordinate 11,566, forward strand.
TATAAAAACTGTCTCTGATGTAATCTTTTAATGTTTGAACTATTACTGCGTCGTTAGTTTTTTAAGATTTTTTTTTCTTCCTTTCAAACAAATTAAAACTTTTCTGTGTTTATTGGGCAACATTTCGACCGGTACAAGCATCCTGTAATTAAACAAAGTAGGCTTCATTACTAAAACAACTCGGCCGAAGTTTTTTTATGTGAGTAGAAATTTGACGAGCTTGTATTTCTTCATATAGAAGGAATTAACTTCATTACATTAAAGGGCAGAAAAAAAAAAACTAAAAAAAACGCCCTAAAATTAGTAAAAGAGAATTTTGTAGCCGGAAATAGAAGCGAAGTTCTTAAAATTCAGTTGGAAAAGGGTTTTTAGGGTGAAAAGGCTCGAAAAGGTCCACCAAATTTTATTTAAAAAGAAGTTTTTTTGGACTAAAACTGTGTGAAAGTTCTTAAAACCCATAGGAAATGAGTCTTTAGCGAGAAAAGACCCAAAAAAATTTTTAATGGGAGTTTGGTCTCCAGAAAACTAAGAAAAATGCCCTTAAAACCATGTGAAAAGGGTTTCTAGGTTAAAAAGGCGAGAAAAGGCCCAAAAAGTTGATTAAAAATGGTTTTTGTGGTCTGAAAACTGAGGAAAAGCCCTTAAGATCCAGCAGGAGAAGGTTTGAGGTTGAATAGGAGAAAAGACCCCAAAATCTATTGTAAAGGCTATTTCTTGGTCGAAAAACTGTAAAAATCCCTTTAAATCTGTTTGGAAAAAGATTTCAAGGATGATTAGGCTTGAAAAAAATTATTTAACCGTGTACCTATTACAGCAGGTTATTAGCGAAATTCAAGTGTATCTCGTGCCCTAATTTAGCCGAGGATTATCTTAAATGAGAAGCTTGTTTGCAAGTCAATTTAATCTTTCGTCATTTCTCATCCTAATTCGAAAATGATAAGACTTACAGGAAAAAAATGAAAAATTTCAAAGCACCAATTACCCATAAAAAACAGTATTTTGCATTTTTATGGGAAAAAATTTCAATAGTCAATCGAAGTCCTTTTAAATATCTTTATCGACGTAGATGACATCTATGAAGGATAGGGAACGTAAAAAGTCAAGGATGGCGATGAATACCGTGAGAATGATAACCTTTCAAAGTCGTCCGTTAATCGTGACTATCGCCCTCTTCCTACTTTAAATTATGAAAATGATAAAACCATTTGTTTTACGATACCCGAATTCTGAAGACCCTGAAGAGGGGTGGGCAATATGGACGAAATGACGTGATAATTTACCGACGTCGTCATAAATATTCATAACCCGTTGGATGGAAAATAGGACGTGTTTTAAACGTATTTCTGAGGCCGGGGTAAATTTGAGTAAACAATAGGGCCGTGGATAAACCAATTTGCAAATCTTCTATATTTATGTTTGAAAAACTTTTCAAATGTTTATCTCTCAGAAATGATCTTTTGAACCCCTCCTAATTTTTCTTCAGATTTAAACATCACTAACTACCGATTACGATTGTGGGATTGATTAGTGAAAATAGAGGCTCTCTAATCAATTACTGGAATAATCGGAGATCCCCCAAGTTACTCTCCACAGAACTTCGAGAAACTCCCATCTAACCGGACATTTTAATCCATTGTTAGTGAGTCATCGATTAGAATTTACTTCAGAAGTTACTGCAATGCCCTGAAATCTCTCCAGAGAACTACCGGATTTACCTGACGCTAACCGAGCAGTAGTTCTCTTCACTCATTGTTAGTGAATCCGAATTTACTGTAAGGCAGTAATTATTCTTCAAAGAACCACGAAAAACTCCTGGTTAACTGGACATTGCTTCTTTTAATTCATTGTTAGTGAATCAGCGAATTATTTACTGCAGAAGTTATTCCAAAATACTGAATTCTCTCCAAAGAACCGGACACTAACCGAGCTTTTTCAAATTTAATGTTGGCGATTAGAATGTTGAAACCGCTTATTGTTTTTAACTTCCTTAAAGAAGTTATTGTGATCCTCCACGTCGTTTCTAATAATCTGATTAGCGTAATCGATGATTCACTGAAAGTTTGTTCAAAATTGGGTATGGCTAGTTGCCAAATCGGTCTAACCGGTTATTGTTTAAAGGTAATTATGGAAAATCTAGAGATTGGAATAGTTTCATGGCTTCACAATTTTCACCCGATTTTACTGAATTTTAACAGTTCTTCCTTTCACAGTTATCTTTAAATCCTCAATAGCTTTTTTTCGGAAATTAGCAAAAATGGGGAGATCTTTCTGTATTCTTCCTTACCGTCTAAGCCTTAAAAACCTATTTTGAGCTAGAAGACTACCAATCATTTTCACATTTTCCGATTTATAATAAAATCTCTCTAAATCGATATTTGATACCGTGCCAGGTGGGCGAAGCTTAAACGCCCTAAACAATAGTAAAGAAAAACGAAGACGCCGCATTCTTTAAAAGTGCGCTCGTGGACTGCGGTGAGGTTAAGAAATATTATAGGTCAAGTCGTATAATACGTGAAATGCGAGGAAGTTACGATAACGAGCCTCCGGGGGAATCCTCGCACGAAATACACGCTTTTAAAGATTTCCTACGTCTTGGTATACTTCCCTACTCAATTTTTCTTGAAAATTGTTTAAATTTTTTTTTCAATTGATGCGACAATAGGAATGTGAAAATACTCAAGGTTCTCCAAAAACCCTAAATCGTGACAAATCAGATTGAAAAGTTCGTATAATTAGAAATGTTCCTCACGCTAGATTTTTACTTTTCTGACTTTTCGGAGCAAAATACGGTGCAACCCGGAAATACCTCACCTCCCACTATCATGACTTCGTCCTACCGGAACTACAGCTGCCGGTCACCGGAAGCGTCCTTCCAACCGATATAGTCATCTGGTGATTTACATTTTTTTAGAATTCCAAATTGAAAGAAGAAAAAGAATCTTTTAAATTGAAAAATCAATTAATAATTTATACGCCCGTTAGAAATTAGCAGAGCGTTCATTATTATCATGCGATTTATGTTAAAAAATTAATTAATTTTCTTAGTATTTTGTATCGTAAAGAAAGCGGATCGGGATTTTCCTCATAGTTTCGTAGAAAAGTCAACATTTTATAATTTTTTAAAGGGAAAAAACCACATTCTGGAGGGTGTCACAATAAATTTTCTTTGAGGAAGTTAAAAAACCGCTTAAAATTTAAAATTAACATTTAAATTACTTCTATTTTGTCCCTCTTATCCTTGAACGCTCATTTTTTCCTCTCCCATTATTTTTTTCAATACTCGAAGGCCCTGCATTTAAATTTTAAATCAAAGAAAAATCTTTCGCAGATTCAGTGTCATAAGTTCGATACATCGATTAGTCCATAACTAAGAAAAGGGGTTTGAAAATTGCCGTATAAAATTCTGAGCACGTTCCCTAGTTCAGTGAACTTGACAAAAACCCACCCTGAGGGTAATAAATCCTATACCGACCTTAAAACCGATAAAAATTTGACGAAAAAAATTATTTTTAAATGTTTAAACGCCCAGAAAACGTCCTTGCTCAACTTGTTGGTCCACCACCTTCCCAGATTGCAGAAAAATTTACAAATGGATTTTTAAAAAATTTATTTTTAAAGTTAGAGATATTTTTTCCACGCGATATTTTCCGCTATCTTGGCCATTTTTTTATATGGTGTCATAAATATAAAGTTTAGATGGGAAAACATTAGAACAGCTCTTATATTTAGTAGTCTCAAAAGTTTTTCCTTAAAAAAAACCTCTGCAGAATAGAAAAGAGTAGATAAAATTTTAAATGGAGGTTTTACCTTTTTTAAATTAATTTGTTTTGATTAATCCCAAATTAGACACTGAACACTAAACTCCACTGTTGCTTTCTCGCCGAACGTAGACGGTACAATAGTATAAGGTACGGGGCTTGATGATTTACATCAACGCCAAGGTCCCCCTTTCCCCCACCTTTGGAAGCGTTATCAGCTGTTTTTCATTTTCTAGAACTTCCCCGATGATGCTTTTCGTAGAAAATTTAAAATTTTAATTCTTTATCGATAGAAAAAAATGACGCAAGAACATAATGTCATTTATTTATGAGAAAACAAATTTTTGTTTTCCTTTTTATCTGTTCACTTTTTTGCCTCACAGTAAAATTTAAAACAGAGCGATTTCCCTAACGGGTGTTTAGAAAGGGAGAAGTCTGGCTAAGAAGGGGCAAGTTCTAGATCTTACCACTGAAGCGCCTCGATCGTTGCTTTCTCTTCTGGTTTACAGCTTTTTCCTCGATTTATAGTCAAGACAAATTTTTCAAGTTTGAGGTAGAAGCGGCCAGTTTTTTAGGTTTTACCGATGAGCAAGAAGCCTTCTTCCTCATTGGTTAATCCATTCTCCTTCTTTTTTGGTTTAGCTTTATGGGCCCAAGGGGGGGGGGGGGGGCAGGCGGGCTCTCGCCATATTGCCGTGGCGCCCTATCAGGGCCAACTCCCGAGGAGTGGCCTAACCAATTTATACACGGATTTTGTGCAAGAATATTTATTTGGAATTTAACTTCCCAACAAAAATCCCTCCACCCAACCCGGGATGAACCCCGGTCTCCATGGTGGAAGTCCAAGACTGAACCTTCCAGCCACGGAGCCGGTTCAGAAGCGGCCAGTTCTACAGTCTACCACCGAAGCGCCTCGGTCGTTAAAACGCCTAATATTAAGCCTCTCTGGATATTTTTATGGGCATTTTAATGGGATTTCCTCCGTATTTTTGTATTCACTTTTCCCCGCTTCTCCAAAACTGGAAATAGATTCAATTTTTTGTGTGTTTGACCGTAAAATAGAAAATTGTTTTTTTTTCTATTCCCATTCAATGGTTCTAACAATAGACTCCTTTGTTATCATTTGGTATACTCTCCATGTAAGTTTTAGGGGCAACCAATTCAATCCCTTTGGGGCACCTGATACTAATTAAACCTACGTTCTAAAAGCAGAACATGCCAAACTTTTATCCCAACTAGTTGAATTTTAATTGAAAAAGACCTAATTAGTATTTACGGCGCAGAAATTTTTTCTCTCCTTCGACCTATAAAAAGGAAAATCGTGCTCTGTATTAAATGAGGCTTCGTAAAAATAATTTTAAAACAGTTTTCACAGTTCCATATGGGGAATTTCGTGTTGAAGCTCCTTATAAAGGGCGTATGATACACTTATCCAAATTAAGCGACGGAAAGTACGATTTGTTGCCATATTTTATGATTATGGGACGTTGATTATTATTGATGTTGTGATTATTGCCTATTCAAGGGTACAATAATAGTATCTTGAAACAACATGCGCTATCCCTACATTAATTCCTCCATCTTATCAGTTAATTCGTACGGCAAACAATGTAAACGGGGTCGTCCTTTAATTAAAATTACACAAGTTGCTCTTACGTATGCCGACAAAAATAATCTAAATGTCTTCTTTTAGTTTAATATCTGTTGGGACTCTTCACCGACTGAGAGTTTCAAGTAATTTCTTGAAATTGTCTCCAGGAAAGTCCGAAGCTTTTTTTTTTCAATTTAGAAACACAAAAAGTCAAGATGGTTCTTGAAGTAAAATGCCTAAAATCTCTGGAAAAAAAATTTTTCTTTTGTTTTTTGAAGGTTTTATTTTTAAGATAATTAACGAGTTTAAAACTTATGCAAAGCGTTCACGTTCAAGGTCCTGTGTCATTGCTTTTCCGTTTAGACAACTTGTCATTTTTGACGTTTTAAACAACTTTTTAATTAAAAAAATATCTTTAAAAGTTACAGGAAAAAATTAACTTTTTATCAATTTTCGCAATGAAAAATTATGTTGTTTGGACGCAAAATCTCGAGGCCAAGGACGGGTCATTCGGGTATTTTTTAATATGAGTCAAGAATGATCTCATACGGAAAAATTGCGAAGAAAAGACTTCTCAAAATAAATCGATCATAAACTTTTGCACTTTTCACCTCGCACTTAGTTTCACGCTCAATTTAAACCTTCACGCTCGGTTTAAATCGATTCGTTGAAATTGAGGACAATCGCCATTAAAAGTTGTCACATGAGAGGCGACACTTGGATTTCAGATTTACTTAAAATCTTCCTTAAGTTAAGGAAGGGTTTAAGGTATCCTTTTGGGTAAGGAAAGGAGAGTTTGAAGGCCTTATATGCTAGAAAATCTACTTCCTTAATCTCAAGTCCTGGAATTAGATTTTCTAATTACTAATTAGAAAACGTTGCGTTTTGAACATCTTAAATCTTTCAATTTAAAATTCAACCTAGAAAGAAAATTTAATTAAAACGAAATTTTGAGGTCAACAGGATTCGTTGATTTTACCCAGAGCAATATTTAATCTCGATTATTTGTCCTTCGGTAAACCAGAAGCTCAAACAGAACGAGAGTAAATATAGGGATCGAAAATCCATATTTTCGTGCAATTTTCTGTTAAAAAAATATCTTCAAAGATGAGGATTTCTCCAAGAAAAAACCTCTTTCAAATGCTAATTCTGAGACCAATAGTCAGTTTTGTGTAAAGTCTGGTGGAAAAAGAGTTCCTTTTCAAAAATAAAAATTGCTTTTCTCTTTGATTCTTTAGATATTCAAATTTTTTTAACGAACGTATTGAGCTAATTGACAAATTTTTTTCGTCTTTTTACATGGACTTAGGCCAAGTACGATGCGACATTTTACGTGTGACTATCCAAGTTTTTGGCCCAACATATTTTGGAACATTTCCAAACTCCATGAGCCATAAACGATTTCAACCCATTTTTTTCTCACAAAATTTCAATTCGCTTTTGTATTAGCGCTACTGTGGGAATAATAAAACAAGAGAAAAAAAATTTAAACAATTTTGCTCCTAAAATTGCAAAAAAGAAACCAAGGAGAATTTTGAAAGTGAGTCCTTTTTTCAAAATATTAATCTAAAAACGATTAATCTAACCCGTGGTCAACGATGCCTACCTGGCTTTTCGGCTTTCTTACCGGAGGAAGTATGGCCCCGAAACTCCCATCCCGGAAAATTTAGATTTTTGACCTTTGGCCCTATTTTTTTACTTAAAAATGCGTTTCCTCATTGAAAAATCATTGTGAAAACATGTAGGAAAGACCGCATTGGCGGCACTTTCAGAAATTCTCATCTCTGCGACTCATTTATATGGAAAATGGATTCTGAAACTCTACATATTTGTGAACTTTTTATTAATAAAATGGCTACTAAAAGAAAAAAACCTTTTTTCCTCTAAAGTCTGACCGTGAAAATGGAGTTGAATGGAGGCCTCATTAACTTGACAAGTCACCGAGTCTCGATTTTCTTAGGATTCGTTATAATTAATTGTTCCGAAAAAAAGGAAAAGTCTTCTTTTGGGTTTTTGTCTCTGTAATTTAACGGATCCTTTGCTCCATATTAGTGCCAAGGATTTTATGTTAGATTTTCTTTTCAACAAAATTCTTTCAAAAAGTTCAAGGGTACTTGGCGGAGCGAAAAATGAAAAAAAGGTGTTAATTTTTTTGTGAGGCCTCATTTACGCGGATGTTGGTATCCTTCAGGATCAATAGAATGACTCCTATTTCTGGTTTGACCTTCCCCTTTCGTTAGGTCAAAGGACGTGTGGGGGGCGGCTTGGTCGCGGTCGCGGTTGATCCCTGTCGCTTTTTGCCGCCTCTTGTTACTCGGTTAAGATCAATAACATCGTTAAACTAATTCAAATCACTAAATTGAAGAGAGAAAGAGAAAATTTTCTCACTTATAGTACACCTAAAAATTTGTCATGAACTATTTATATGATAAAAACGTTTTAATCTTCAAAGTTGACAAAAGGAAGTACGCGACTTCCGGTTAATCTAATAATCTTGACGCGTCATGGGTCGTTAGCCGTTTAAAAGCTACAAAAATATTGTTTTAAAATAAGCATTTTGTTTACAAACCAGGCTTATTTAAAATGGCGTATCTAAACAACGCTTATCAAATTTCCCACGATCGCCATCGACCGATAGAACTTTTAGGAGAAACTTCAAGGTTTTTTTTTTCCGAAACTTTTTAATTAACTTAACTTTTAAAACATTTTTAAAATTCTTTAGTTTGAAGGCTATATTGGTTTTTCCAATTGTTGCTGTTTTTAAGGATTTAAAAAAATCTGATTGTTTTCAGAGTGCTTTTCAGTTCAAATCTCCCCTTTTTTAGTAAAAATTATATAGTTTTTTTTTATACCTCAAAGAGGAGTTATTGGATTACCCTTCATGTACGGTTTTTGAGAGAGGTACTTCCAGACCCCGTGAAAAATTGATTAATGTTGTTTTCCAATCTTGAGGTTGTCTGTGTTACCGGCCGTCCGTCCACTTGTAATTTTTCAAATGAGAAAAAAAAACCTTAAATTTGGGCTGTTCGTTCTTGTGGCCTACCTAGGCGAAGACTATCATTTTTTCTACCGTCCTAACCTCCACGCTAGTGCTTTTTCTTTTCTCCTATCCACAGAAAATTGGAATAAAACTTCACGTAATAAACCAAAGGGTGAATCCTGAGCGAAAAAAAATTACGGAAAAATGGGGCCAAAGATATTCGGCCTTTTTGGCACCTCGCCACGAAGGCTTCACTCGTATAAATTCTGTTTTCTACTAAATAAACATTTTACGTTTTTAAACAAAATACGCTAATTCGACATCTTATTAGGCTCTCATCGTTAATTTATTTGTTTTTTTCTTCAACCAATTTCAACCGCACAGACAATAGAGGTATTAGTAATAATTAAGAAACTAATGATGTTAAGGTTCAAATCTATGTTGACTGATAAATCAAATCTATTGCAACCAGCTGATCGAAATCTACTCTCAATCTTTCTCAACTATCCGTGCAACATCAAGTTACATCACAGAAAAGATTTTTATTTTAATAACTGAATGATTTGCTTGTAATAACAGTTCAGCTAAAAAAGTTTTAATTGGTTTGTGTTGAATGAGCTTTAATTGTCTCGCTTTGCAGAAAGTGCGAGAGACTTCCACCGTTCTATTGTTTACTCGTCTTCCATGGTTAAGCGAAGGTTAAGGACGAAAAAAGCGGGTCTGAAACAGGATGCAGGGAGGGGAACTCCTAGAGGTGCTGACCTTGTCGAGGAGAGCGCACTTGGGCAAGGACGTTCTGCACTTCTGAGTCACTGGGTCAACGGTCTCTTAGGGAAAAGAAACGTTCACTAATGACATTTTTAAAAGCTTTTTTTGTACCTCGTAGGAGTTAGGTAAACTTCGTTAACTTTTGGTCTTTGCGACATGACCTAAAGCCATCAAAATACGTGAGCAAAACCATGATTGAGTTCGTTTAATAGGGTGGGAGTTAATGAGCGTGTTGAGTGTTTTCATTGTTCCCCGACCTCTTGACGGATCTTGAAACCCCCTCAAATTGCTTTCCACCCCCGGAATTTCCGAACAGTTTATCATTTCGTTCTTTAATTGGTTTGAATATGAGAGTGTTTATAATTAGGCGAAATATGCGGTTTTCAGGTGCCGGGAAGTTGGGCCCGTTTAATTTCCGGCCCGGGGCTCGATATCGCTAGTTTCGCCAGTAAGCAACCCTCTTTCACTACTCAAATGGTTACCAAAACCCTTTATAGCAAATTACAATTAACTGCACGATAGGACACTTTGTATTCTTCCAATTTACAAAAGCCATACGAACAATAGACCTTTTAAATGGATTTTTTGATTACTTTTCCCTCAGCTCTTTGGTTAGAGAATACTTTTATGGCTTTTACCTTTGTTGATTCGACTGCTTTTTATGATGGTGGTGATGATTCTGGTGTAAATAGTGGTCGAAAAGTCCATGGCCGCTGTTTCTGCCGTTACGGTGCGCATGGTGGCTCCCTCTGCCTTCCTGGACCACGATGTGTCCGTCTGCTGAGTAGACGCCCCCTATTTTGCCTTAATTTAGGTGCCTGAAAAAACTGAAAAAGTTGAAATTAGTCGCAAAGTGCGGTTTGACTCCGGAACGGCCTACCTATGTTAATTTAATGCTAATAACGTCTAATTATGTTGAGCAAGTGAGGCCCGAATAATTTAAATGGAAAGCAGACCTGAAAACAGGTATTTCTCATGAATCATGATTGTGGAGTTTTTATTTCATGGTTTCATTTTTCTCATATTCAAAATTTTTCGTGGAAATTGGGGGCTTTGCCATATTGCATAAGCTTCAGGAGTTCTTTATATATGGTACAAAAAAAAGTCTTCCGGAAACGCCTAAAAATCGAGCATAATCCGGTATTGGGTAAAAAGAATATTTCTTTGCCGAAAACTGAGGAAAAAGCCTGAAAATCTGGTTGTAAGGAATCGATTAGTTAAAAGTATAAGCTGATTTTATTGGGCTTACCCGAAGAATGCGATTTTATTGAGTAAAATGGGGCTCTCTTAGCAGAAAGAATAAGGAAAACCACCGAAATTCTGGTATAATTGGATTTCTGGGAGAAAAAACGTGGAAAAACTCCTTAACGACAATCAAAAAGTGGGTATCAAAAACGAGTAAATCGTCCAAAAACCAATAAAAAGGGTCAAAAAGGGCGTTTATTAGCATTTCTGAAAAACCAGAGAATTTGGGCCTGCGTCTCTGTTCCCTGATCCCGAATTATGGAGAACTTTAGGAAGGAAAGCGCACAAAAATTACGCTTTCACTGCTTTCGAATAACTGTTGCAGAAAAAAAATTCGTGTTGTTTTTTTCTTATAAAGCCTAAATTGTTTCCGCTTTTATCTTAATTATTTCTTTTAAAAAGCTCCCCGAAGTTCATTCTTCAGTGGCCTTTGTTTGCGATAATTTGTCCGCACGAAAATCGTAACAAAGTTTCGTAAAAACAAAACAAAAACTTTATGAATCGACATAAAAAAGTTTTAAGAATGATTTTCATGAATATCGAATTACTTTTGTCTGTAAAGTTTAAAACGTGTTTTTGTTTAAAATGTTATTTAAGGCGCATCGGATGCTAAAAAGCGTTACGTTTATGTCTTGTGGGATTTTGTGGTCATGTTTTTTTAAAAAACGTTAAAGGGTATGTGAAAGGCAAAGCTCCCGGGCTACTTCTGCCGCTAGATGCCGTTGACTTTCACGGAAATAGTTCAGGCGTCTAACGCTAGGTGAAATAGATGAACTGCGAAGTGACAGGGCTATAGAACCCTGTTCAACCGTCCTCGCATTTTTACCGCCAAATACAAAAATGAATTCATTTTACAAATCACAATTTTGCGCTGCTGCCTTACCGCCGTTGGTCCGATTTTCACCAAATACTCTTTTTATTTTAAAAAAATCCAAATTTTTTCACCAAATACTCTTTATATTATTTAAAAAAATCCCAAATTTTTTCACCCAATACTCTTTATATTATTAAAAAAATCCAAAATTTTTTCACCCAATACTCTTTATGTATATTATTAAAAAATCCAAAATTTTTTCACCCAATACTCTTTATATTACAAAAAAAAAATCCAAATTTTTCTCACTTAGAAGCATACGTAACAAAAGAAAAAATAGTCATAGGATGGGATAGAAAAAAAAAATCAAAATGTATTACGTATGTAAAAAATTTATTCATTACATCAGTACAAAAAAGGTTGGTACAAAAAAGGATTAACTCCATTAGTTTGCAGTGATCCTCATCTTGTTCCTTATTATTTTCATTCAAGTTGTGACTTTCATTTCAAGTTGTGATTTGGATTACTGCAATCCAGCGGGCCCACGTGGAGGGAGGAGTTCCCCGCCAGGATTGGGAAAGGATTAGGATTAGAAGGAATTAAAAGGATTAGGAAAGGAAGGGTTTGAAGGAAAGGTTAACCCTTTCGAGAACGCGTCTGACGCCGGATTCTCTGCGCAACTGGCGCAGCACTTTTCCGCTCACTTCTCCCCGACCGCTCATGGCCAGTTTTTGCATGCCGCTAGCAGAAGGTCTCAAATGGATTAAAGGAAAGGTTCTCGTATCGGAGCGGATCTTAATACTCGCGGATTTACAAGCTCTGGCAGCACCGCCTTCATGTAAAATGGCTGGAGCCGACTGATCATTTCTTCGTAAAAAGATGGATCAGCTTCTATCAGTTCCACATGAATGTATGGAGCAGTTTGAGTGTAGATGACGAAATGGCATACCTTTCGCTTTGTAATGCCGAGCTGTCCTTGAATCTGAAGAAAAGATAACATAAAAAATTTATTTTGTTTTACGCTACATTACCTGATAGTAGTAGTGGCTTTGCATTTTTAATAAGCCATCTTTCATGTAGGGGAGATGCTGTAATCCCTCCATAGGGCTTAGATGACAGATGGACATTGGGCATTTAACCTCAATGACCCCATCATCCCCTATGAGGCCATCCGGTGATGCTCCTATAATAATAAATAATTATCAATTATTTCATTGAACAATAACCTACCAAGATACGGATGATCAAGGTCAACAAACAGGCCGCACTTTTGGACAGTGAGCCCTGTTTGTACCTCAAACTGCCTTATGGCTTCGGTCTCCTGCATCTGACCATATATAATGGCCTCGGTCTTCAGCTCAGGTCTGTAAAGGAGCTTCATAACAAGGCATCGCACAGGGGTTTTCTCCCTCCGTCGGCATACTGCACCAAAATTCGATGCTACAATATAATTGTAAAGTTTGTTCTCATTTAGTTATAATATCAAGTCTAATAGTTGCCATACCTGTGATTCTTTTTCTTCGTTCTTCTAACCACAAAACATCATCTCGTTGGCCTCTGGTCTTTTGTTCAATCTCCCTAGCAGAGATTCTACAAGAAATAATGAAATAATATAACAAAAGTATGGATATTATATGTCGAAGTTGGCATACTTTAATGACTCCAAAAATTCATTCATTTCTTTCTCCAGGGTGACCTCGTCCAGATCTGGAGCGTTAGCCATTGGTCCATAATCTGCCTTTCCTTTTGAAGGGAAAAGCTTTCTTTTGGAAGAAATCTTCCCACCTTTTTTCTGGCGGTTTTTCCGAAGTTTCGCGAGACTAAATGAGTGAAAAGATGTAAATTTTAAAATCCAAAATATACCGCATAATTCATCTTACCGTGTTTGCTCTAATTTTTTGGTGTATAGCCCAGGGCTTCTGCCATACAGTGTTTTGTGCAGTTTCGTATGCAGACGTTTTGAATTGAAGGAAACCACAGCGGCGCTGCATCGGGTTTGATAACTGCCCTTCTGGCAGTGGTTGATTCTTTTTCCTCCTAAAAAAAAAGAGAAGAGAAAAAATGATACTTGTGTATTAGTTCTAGGCTTACCGATGAATTTGGCCACCACACTATTGAAAGTTTCAGCTATATTGGAATTCATGCCTAAAAGGAGACTTTTGGCATGGTGTGACAAAATCTGAATGCTTCCTCCATTCTCGATAGTAATCCTGTAAAACAAAATAAACCATAATGGAGCCAATAAGTGGAAAATACTAACCATTGCAGCGGAAATCATCTATTAATGACTTTTCATTATCTTTTGGTCCGGTGCAGAAGTATTGTGCACACTTTTGGTGATCACCAAAAGTGTGAAAAACAACATTTTTAATGTCTTTTTTGAGACATTCAATTTTCCTGGAGCTGTCCATGTTTTGGGCATCCCAATGTTTGGAAGCCTGAAAGGAAAAAAAAAGAAAATTAAATACTTAGCACATAATATAATCTTGCTAACTCTTACCTTTTCCACCGCAAATCTCATGACTAATATTTTTTTTTAATTTCTTTTCTCATGAGGACAGTGTGCCGTCCAAGCTTAGCATCCTCCGAAATAGACCTAAGCTTTCGGCAGAGGTTCCGAAACAGATGGTTGCAGCACTCTATCTTTTCCACCGTAAGGTTTTTGTAAGGGTGGCTTTTTAAAATTTTGGCGTAGACAGAGCTGTCACCATCAGCGACCAATTTATTGTAGCTGCAAAAATTAACTCTAGTCAACAATTATGTCCTATAACATTGAAATCTCTTACCGAATACCGTAGAGTTCCTCACTCATCGCAAATCCCTCGCAAATGATTGCGGATTCCATGGCTGCAGAGGAGCCACTCCAATTCAAGAAGCAGGCATGCTCCCTCGGAGCAATATCCCGGTTTTCTGCCTTTCTGCACACCAAGCAGAACCGGTTCTTCACTCCTAAGTGGAGGACCTTTTTGGTTTTGTAACCAACTATAACTGCCTAAAACAATAAAAATAAAGGTATGGGATATAACTGCAATAATAAATGCTTACAAGCCCTGAAGGCGAGTTGTGGTTACGCTGACCAAAAGGCCAAGCACCATCTGCGACCACGGTTATTTGTGGAATGCCTTGGTCATCCACATCGCCACATGACCTTGCAATTTGGGCTTCCTCGAGAGCAGCAAGCTTCATCTCCTCAACGGATGCCATGTCAATGCCTTATACAAAAGGAAAAAAAAAATTAAAGTATCATACCAAAATGGATGAAAATACCTTTTCGGATTTGGTCCTCATGATTTCTAAACGTCGGATTCGACATAAAAGGAATGTTGGCCCCAGCGAAGATTTCTTCAGCAGTGCTGAAACCGCACCCAGATGCCAGAACCCCAGAAACCACTCCGACGTTTGCGTTCATAGTTTGCTCCGAGTCTTCCTCAGATCGCAATGCAAACATTTCGTTGCACATTCTAAACATAAAAATATAAATACCTAGCAGAACTTATGGTCTCTTTATTACTTGCAACGAAATTTAAGGGTGGTTACAATCCCTCTTCTCTCTTCTTTGATAAGTTCTAAATGCTTTAGTCCACAGTCGAACTTCCCCTCACCATGGAGAGAAGCTGTGCGGACTTCTTCAAAGAAGAACATCAGGTCCACGATCCGGCGCCCTGAATAACCCTCAGTTCTCCTGAACTGGGGATCCTGTTGAATCTCTGCAGCCTCAGTGCAGAGCTCAGGAAGGTCTGTAACCTCTGAGGTTGAAGGAATAGTGGATTCTAAAGAAAAGAGTTGTTACAAAAAAAAGGAAATGAAGGAAATGATGAAGAAAAATCAAAAATTATTTCCAAGGATTCTGGCCTTGAGTTCTCCCTAGCAACGTATTTTGAGCTTTACCCCGTTACAAACCGTTTTTCCAGAGAAACAAACCTTTTTTCTGCCGTTTTCTCTGGAAAAACGGTTTATTCCTTCTTGATGAAGGATAGGATGAAGGAAATGATGAAGAAAAATCAAAAATTATTTCCAAGGATTCTGGCCTTGAGTTCTCCCTAGCAACGTATTTTGAGCTATACCCCGTTACAAACCGTTTTTCCAGAGAAACAAACCTTTTTTCTGCCGTTTTCTCTGGAAAAACGGTTTATTCCTTCTTGATGAAGGATAGGATGAAGGAAATGATGAAGAAAAATCAAAAATTCCAAGGATTCTGACCTTGAGTTCTCCCTAGCAACGTATTTTGAGCTTTACCCCGTTACAAACCTTTTTCCTGCCGTTTTCTGTGGTAACTCGGTTTCTTCCTTCTGGCTGAAGGATAGAGTCTCCCGTTTTTGTCTCTTTGAGGCATCTTTATTAACACGCGTAAAAAAAAAAACAATACGGTAACATAAACACACACCCACCATAGATTGACGTAACGATTTTAGGAGCTGCCAACCGCTAGGAGCCGAGACGATTAATTCCCCTCCCTCGAACATTATAAAATAATACTTATAAAGTTATAAAAAACTATGTAGTTGACATTGTCTTCATTTTATTGTTTCTATAAATACATAGGTGTAATATTTGCAAAGAAAATTTAGGATTATGTTTTTTCCTTGAGTAGTTACGTTATTAATTTTTCCCTCCCTTTCTCGCTCCTCCATAACTAATAAAAATAGAAGATAAAAAAAATGTACTTACTGATTGAAAATCGGTGTTTTTTTGTTGCCTTGAAATTTGTTGAAGAAATCACACACCTCAGCACTTTGCAATATTTTTTCTTCACAGATAATGCCACAGACGGAGTTAGGAATAAATAAAAAAAAAAAAAAGGAGTGTATTTGGTGAAAACCAGACCAATGTCGGCCGCAGCACATATATTTATTTTTTTCATTGTTCGTTTGTTGATGTGGATAGGTGCTCGCAAACACCCTGAACACCCCGAATGTTCGCGTTCGCCGTGTTCGTTCCGGTGTGGATGGGCCTTACAAGATTTTAAGGTTTTTTCTTAAAATTCTTTAAAATTCTTTAAAAATATAAGGAGTACTGGGTGGAAGTTTGGTAAAAATCGGACAGGCGAAAAAAATTTGATCTACAGACAGACATATCTCCGCCAATTTTGAAAATCTAAAAAAAGGCAAAATTGTCCAAAAAAAAAGTATAAAGGAGAATTTTTCCAAGTTTGTTTTTTCGTAAATTTTTTTTTTTCGAAAAAAAATTTTTTTTTTAAATTTTCATTTTTTTCGAAAAATTTTCCGGGTTTTTCTTCTTTTTTTTTTGAAAAATTTTTATGTTCTTTTTTTCGAAAAATTTTTTAAGTGTCAAGGTAGAAATAATGGGCTCTTTGGCCTAGGGATGTGCCTCTCGTAAAGGGTAGAAGTACGAAATTTCTCCCTACTAAAAAAATTAATAAATAAAAGTAGCAATTTTTTTACACAAAAAATTCTTAAAAAATATAAGGAGTAATTGGTGAAAATTTGGTGAAAATCGTATTAACGGTTCGGCCGCAGCGAATTTTTTAAAATCCGTTCGGATATCTCAAGATTCGAGAAAAGGGTTTTTAGTTTTTACAAAGTCTTGTATGTTTCAAAAAGTAAACAAATCCCTGGGCGTGGCGGCGGCGAGGGGGAGGAAGGTCCAAGGTCCAAGGTCAAACAGCTGAAATGTAGTAAAACTAGAGAGGGTCCGTAAAAAATATTCTGGAGGACTGGTTCCAAATAACAACACCTGGAACGCCACCGCGCGGATCTTTTTTCTTCTCTCGTATTCTACAAATATCTCCGGGAGTACTGAACCGATTTTGGATTTTTTTAATCTATTTTGTTTTTTAATTATAAGGAATATGCCGGGCTCCAAAAAAATCAAAATTTTTATTTTCCTTAGAAAATAGAAAATCTATCTTTATAAATAATTAACTTAATTCATTATCTTTGTTAGGATAACAATTATTAAAATAAGGAATTTTAAAAAAATTTCACGAAAAAATATTGATTACAGCCGGAGATTTTCTCGGAAAACGAAACATAGGCACCTTTCACCCGGCCTTAAGAATAATAGTTTTTCGTTAAGG